>JAJGOT010000287.1:517500-822500 GCA_022457155.1 Cladopsammia gracilis
ACAAATTCCTTGGAAAAAAGTTCTAGAAATGTCTCTAAATTTGGGACAATTTGAAACATGACTTGTGGCTTTCCAAAAGACTTGATTGAGAGAACATTATGTGTAATTGCCTTTGCCGAAAGACAGTCGCCCACAAGCAAAAGTAAAAGACTTGCGTGCAAACATGACCAAAACATACTGTTGCAAAAAATGGGGGTGAAATTAAAAATCAGCCATTGCTGAAGACCATTGAGAACCAAAGTTAGCAAGTATTTAATCTCATATCAACATGAAGGGTATATGGTAGCTGAATTTGTGTTGTAAGTATCTTGACAATGTCACATGTTTTCTGTTTGCTCAACAGCTTCCTGTGTTGAGTGTCAATACGATTCATGGGCATTTCTGTTTTCCCTGGTTACCAAACCAGGATGGGCTCTTGTCAAACTGCCTCAGACAGGAAAATATAGTTACAAGCAGCATTCCATATACCATACCTCATCTTATGGACCCCAAATTTGGAGAATATGACATTTATATTTTCGATAATGCATCATCCAATAGAGATTCTTCCACAAACCTTGGCAGCTATTACAGCCCACCAAGCTGGCACAGCTATCACTATCAGAGCACCTTTACCCAAACATTCCTGCATGGAAGAAGTGATCCATATTTTACACCAGGCAAAAAAGAAACTTTTTATGAAACAACCTAAAAAAATGAAAGCCGACATCAAAGTTTTAGCCTCAGCTTATCTTAACAATTTCAGCTGTCATATAAAAAACAGTAAGTGAAGAAGCAAAACAAAAGGGTAGTTTTGATAAGGATTGTGCACCATTTGGAAAACCATTTTTATGCATAAAAAATATTGCAGGTTGTGGAGCTCAAACTGGACAACTCAAATATGCAGAACAAAGAAAAAAAGTGAAAAAAATATATCAAGAGAAAAGGAAGGGGAAGAGCAAAACAACAAGAAAGCTCCAGCCAACAAAAGCGCACTGATTTCAAAATTCAAGATCAACAATGGAAAGCCATCTATCTTGAAGGGCCATTTCCTTGGCCTCTGGATTGACCAACCGCAAAATAAGGTCCATATCAGCCATGTACTTGAACAGTGTCTACAGTGAAGGGCATCAGAAAGAGAGCTCACATTTCTTGAATGTCTGCATCAATACAACCACACTCCACCCTAACCAGAGAAGTACAAAGGCAGCAGCACTTTGGTTGGAGTCCAGTAGCACTGATTTTGTTACAAATTGCTATGTTGAATTCTGGGACTCATTTCATAAAAAAAACCAATGAGTCCCAGTCCAAAAGCCAATGAGTCCTACATTTAAGTCCTATATTATCAAAAACTTACCTTTTTTTGCTGCGGCAGAGGTTGCAAGATCTTTTTGGGTGGCACTTTTTTATCTTTTTTTCAGTGTTAACAAGCGATAAAAGCTAACGTGAACTGTCCACCGTATCTTCATGCAAAATTCTGAATCATTGTCGGCCATCTTGGTTTAGCCATGTGCTTTCCATACACGGTAAACATAATGAATAACCACTCCATCAGGTAAATCAAAATGGCAGCTTTTGAAATACAAGAAATTTTGTTAGAGAATTTGCGTAGAAATGCTTCTGTTTATAGAAATTATTTCTTGACATATTTTATAGGCAGACAATATTACTCTCTTGACTTGAGGCATCTCAATCAACAAGATTGCTGAAATCAATAAGATTTGGAGCTCAGACTGGGTTGTGGATAGCCCAGATTTTGCCAACTTTTTTACAAGACAGATTCTGGGCCTTGTAGTGAAGTGAAAAAGCCCCCCAAAGAAGTACCAGAGGTTATGTCAAACTTTACAAAATCAGGCATATTAAGGATATTCTTGGAAGGTCCTTCAAAGACAATTTAAATTTGGGTCAGAATGTCAGTGTGGATGAGGCCATTGTAAAGGCCATAACCCTTTGAAACAGTATATGCCAGCAAAGCCAATCAGAAGGGGTTCTAAACTATGTTGCATTGGCTGCTCCTGCTCTACATACCTGTAGGACTTTCATGTATATACAGGCAAAGAAGTAGGAGCAAGTGAAAACGGTTTGAGTTCATGGGCTGTGTGTGACCTGTGCCACCCTCTCCTCGACAACCAGAGACCTGAGAGAGGTAATGCAGAACTGGGACATCCCCAAGATACAAAGCACCCTCTCAGAAGAATTTGTCTGCGATTTTGAATGGCAGTGGAACGTCCCACATGCAAGTCACCAAAAACGGCAAAAATCCACAAAAGTTAACAATGAACCTTTGTTTACAACTTTTGTCCCTTTTTTGTAGTGAAACCTATATCTCGTTTGTGCTCATGCACATTAACAAGATAAAAATGACCAGATGAAGAAGTCACATGCCATTGATCATGAGATGATGATGGTGGATCCGAATTTTCTTGTATGTTAGACATTTGCAGAATCAATGCATTTATCATGTACTAACTCAGTTGTCAGAAATGGAACAGTGGTGCAATGGAAGGTCTTCCTTGTCCTCATAATCAGAAAGAGTTCCATCAAGTCTGATGAAATCACTCAGAAGGCACCTTCATCTGCCACAAGCCAACAGGAAGGCCATCTGCTATCTTCTCATCTATGGTTCACTTCCCTGGCCATGAATCAGTTAATAAAAAAAATTATTGTTAAAAGGGGGATTCTCAAAAAGGGAAGATGCCAGCAGTGTGTCTTGGGTTCAAACAAGAGAGCTAGAGTGGAGACAAGGATGGGCTGCCTGCATCTGAAACCTCTAGCCAAACATCTTAAGGTGTTAAGGGTTGACAAGCCATTCTTGCATGTTTGTATTCATTTAACCTGGTATTTTGACAGCAACAATAAAGTAAATTTGTACTGGAAGACCACAAAAGTAAACAGACCAATGCACTTAAACAAGACTGTCCACCTAACATGACCATGGACGTCCCATGGGCAGAAATGCAATTTCTGACAGAACGTTGGAACACTGTGCTGGATGGTGTGCGTGGTTCCCTTCCTCCCCACCTTTCAATATTGTTGTTAAAATTAAATATGCATGTTTATTGTGTCATCTGTGTGTGATGACATAATCATAACCCAGTTCGCAAGTGCTTTTAGTATCGTTTTTATGCATGTTGTGTTCAAGGAAGCCATGATGGCATAGGATCTGGGAAACTCCTGAAATCTGTATAAACGCGAGCCTTATTGAACCTGATCATGTAATCCTTTGCGAATCGAGCCTGTTGGAGCCTAAACATTACAGTCCTAAGAATAAAGATCCTTTACAGTCATCCAACATTGGATTATAGGACAAGGGAAGGGTGTTCCAACAACTTTTGACAATGATTGTGGGTGAACAAAAGGATTGTGAAAATATTCAACAAAGAAGAATTGCTGACCAGACAATCGTTTCTTTGTGTTTTTTCCATTTACACAATTTTTTTTCAAACGTAAATTATATTATAATGTACAACGTAAGAGTAGACTAAACAGCAATAAGTTGTAATACACAGAGCATTGTGCACCATTTGGAAAACCATTTTTAAGCAGGAACATTGAATTTTTTCCAGGTGTTGGAGCTCAAGCTGTACAACTCAAATATGTGGGAGAGGAACAAAATAGGGAGAAGAAAATATCAAGAGAAATGGAATACACAAGAGAAAAAAAAAAACAAGAAAACTCTAGTCAACGAATGCACAGATTCCAATGACAAATGGTTCAAAACAAACCAGCCCTGATGCGAAATAGCTTCTCTTTGGATTTCTTAATTTTCAAACAAACTAAGTCACACCATGGATTTTTTGGCACTTTTTGTTTGGAAAAGCATTAAATCTATTTTAATAGCAACATTTCACTTTTCTTTGCTGCTTGAGTGCCAGGTTCTTGGCTATTTTTTTCCTCCCTTCGCTGAACCCTTCATTACTGGAGAAGATAAAACAGCCAACCAGAAATAGAAAATTAAAGTGTGTGTAATGCAGTAAAGTTGGCCAAAGGATGCATTTAGGATACAAAGTGGAAACGCACTTTGAGTGCAACCTGTTCAAAGTTGCACATACCCCCAGGCAGAAAAATTTTGAGCAATTCTGCTTTGCTTCAAGATGGTCAGACCACTCAAGAGGAACGGATTAAACTCTGTGAAAGGGCACCACAACACGTCAACATGAGTTACTTCACAGAAGCACCTCAATCAAATTGTTGCAAAGTACAACTTTAACGAACTCTCCAAACTTGCGACACTGATCGCTTGCATATCAGCTGTTCATGCAAACAGAAATGTTAAGTCAACCATATCAGATGATGCTGATGGCCTTGATACTGTTGTTTCCTACACGGGAGAGCACAGTAATGCTAACATGCAACCTTTGGCAGGAAGTTGGGCTGCGCAATAGTGCCACCAACAGTGTTGAAGATCTAATCTAAACATCTTCCATCATGACAGCCCTCCCCCTCGCCTACCCATTGCTGCACTTGTAAAGTTCCCACACTACACAGGCCCAGTGTTTCTGCTAACAAACTCTCAGTATCCCCGTAACAACAAACTTTTTTTAATGGGAAACTGATGGACAGTGATTCTCTAGACAACAGCTGCCAATTCAGTTGCAATATGCAATGACAATTCATAAATTGCAAGGTCAAACACAGCCTCCAGTAGTGGTTGACTTAGGAAAGACAGAAAGAGCAGCAGGATGTTGTTTTGTTGCACTTTCTAGACTACAATCGTTAGGAAAAAGCAATCAATTACAGCAAAGGCTCAGAGAAGAATGATTAAGAAATTTAGCTCAGATCACTGCACTTTGATATTAGCAACATGTTTCACCTGCTCTTCAATTGAAACAACCTACATTTAAAGGCAAGTATTTACAAGCCTCACACCCACCCTTAAAAGCCATAAATTAATCTTTAATCTACCTTTTGCAGCAAAACAGGGTATTTCTTCAATATAACACATTAGTACTCAAATATATAATCATCATCTTTCTTGACCAGGTAAGAGGAAACTATTCTCTTAATACATACTGTATATTGATGTTTATTGATATATAGTTGTACAAAATTGTACCCTCTGAAAATATCATCACTCTTGACATTCTGGATGATTTATGTGTTATTCAATGTGAAAGGGGGATCAAAAGAATTAACAGGCAACTATGGCAGAATCGCAAGCACTTGAAGAGGAAATTCAAGCTGCAATTGAGAAAGCCCACAAGGCCTTGAAAACACACACTCGAGTTTCTCTTACGATGAACAATGCTTCTCAGGAACATCATGCAGTCACACATCAAACATCACCAATCAATACTACCGTTTTGGTAGGACAGCAACACCCACAGGGATTTCATTAGAAGCCGGCAACCAGTGAACTCTGGCGGCTACTTTCCATATCAGGGCCGCCTACTTTTTTCATTCCATCTCCCGATTTTTACTTGCTGATTTATTGAAGGTTTTTAATTTATCTTGTCTTGAAATGAAATGATAAGCAAGTGAATAGTCAATAAGTCTTTTCTTTGACATTGTCTCATTTTTGGCTGTTGGATGTTTGTCTGTAATGTTTGAACAACGTAAACAACGCAAGTTACGGCAACACGATCGATTCGCTGTCGCCATGTTGAATGAGAGAAGAAAAAGACTGGTGACAATGATGCCTCGATTACACGCTGTACTCTTTTCCGGTTTTCTTTTCCACGAAATATGGCAGAGAGAAAGCGCGCCGCGGATGGCAATATGTTAGCATATTTTAATAAGAGATCACGGACCCTTACAGATACAGGTGAGTGAGCATAAAATGTATTTGATTTTATTCTTTATTTTTAATATAAAACTTTCGGTTCCGGAAAATATAAAAAGCCGATCGACATAAACTGAAGTGTTAATTTCATAACTTCGCGTGCAACTTTCCCAATCCTCCATTTGACTAGTTGTCGTAGACACTATCCTTTTCCGTTGTTTTCAATTTTGGCAAATCTTTGGAAAATCTATAACCATTTGCATTTAATTCAGTGAAACTTGGCTCATCAATGGACCGTTATTTTGGATCAGTTTAAAGCTGTGGTTTTGAGTGTTTGATTGCCGACGCAACGGTAGCTAGCAACAACTTCCGGTTATTTCGCTTTTTGTCTGAGCTATTTTTGGGTGTAACAAAAGTACAATTTTTGTCACGCACATGCTAGATAACTAAAAAAGGAGGAAGGGAAAAGTGGAGAGATAATCTTACATAAAGTTTGCCAAAGTAATTTTTTTGTGAGGTGCACATGGAAAACTACAAACAATGCGTTTTCTTAGAGTTTTTACATGGAAAAACAACACAACATAACTATCAGTTTATTTACAAAATGTTCTGGTTTTAATTTTTTTGCCAAAGGTACAACTTTAAATCAAAATCAAAGTGTTTCAACAACAAATACACCCATATCCACAACAAGTGAATCTCCTGCCGTTGAAACGGCCCAGCCGGTGTCTGTTACACACCCTGGTCCAAGAGAAGAAAGCAGTCTGCTATCTGCCAACATCTCTCCCATTCCGCCAAATACTCCAAAGGACTGTGAACCTTTCATAGAGGCAGCATTCAAAGATATCTCCATTGTTCACAGTCAGTATACTTGCACACAAAAAAGTTGTCTAAACGTCAATTCTCAGGAACTGAAATGCCTGAAGACTGGTGGAATCAAGGATCGTTTCCAGCACCAGTGGGTCCTTCACCCAAATGTCGCCTAATGTCAGAAGACTGGTTACTTCTGGCTTCTCTATGAAGGTGCTGGCATGTTTTGTCTGTTTTGCAAAAAGCACAATGTAGTAAATTTGCAAAACAAATCGAAATCTGTGAGGTTTAAACGCACTGCCATTATAGAACACGGCAATTCGCAGCAACATAAGTCTTCTGTTGAAGCCGAATTGACAAGAAGAAGCTCTACATTCCACAAGCAAGTTGAGCAAAGAGAGCAGTCAAGGGACAATGTCTACCATAACGCCTTTCTGACACTTTACTGGCTGGCCAAAGAAGAGTTACCAAACAAGAAGTTCAACAGCCTGCTTGACCTTACAGAAAGACTTGCGAATGGACAACTTGACATGAAGTTTTTTCAACATCGTTCTGCCAGTGCTGCGAGGGAAATGTTTCTTCTTCTTGGCAAGATGGTAAAGTCAGATGTTGTGGAGAAGATAAAGCAAGCCAATACATTTGGTCTTCTCACTGATGAAGTGTGCGACATTACGAACATAGAGCAGCTTGTAACATTCATCAAATTTGTTGATGTTGATACAAACAAAGCAACCACTCAGTTCATTGCCATTGACGACTTGCTGAATGATTCCAATTCTGCAAATGAAACTACCATAAAAAAACACAGTTATGAAGCAGCTGAATGAATGTGGCTTAGATGTGAAGAAGCTCTCTGGTCTAGCAACAGATGGATGCAGCGTGATAACTGGCAAAAGAAATGGTGTATCAGCACAACTACGTAAAGAGTCCCCACTGCTTCTTAATGTTCACTGCATTTGTCATCGCCTGGCACTTGCATGTGGTGATGCAAATAATGATGTATCCTATATCACTACTGTTGAAAAGATCCTCATTCAGTTGTGGTCTTTTTTTGAGAACTCTGCAAAGTGGATTGCTGCTTATGGTAAAGCAGTTATGGCCATGAAAGCAATCAATTTGTCAGCAAAGGGAAGAAAAAAAGTAGCAAAGAGCTTCAAGAAGGCATGCAGAACACGGTGGTTGTCGATGGAGAAAGCAATTGATGGAGTGTTTGATGATTTTGAGGCATTATGTCAGACGCTACGTGTCATGAAAGAGGACGGTGATTCCTTGGCGACAGGTCTTCTAAATCAGACTGCAAACATCAAGTTTTTGTCAACGGTGTATATGCTGCACGCAGTCCTGCCCGCCCTTGCTCACTTAAGCAAGGTTTCCAAGAAGGCAATGTCTCCTTTCAGCTATCACCCCAGCTAACAAGTATACAGTAGACACCTTACAGGGTGTAGCTTCAACCAACAAGCCCCTGCAGGACTTGAAGAAAGACCTGGGTGATAGGGGAAGGCTATCAAACTGTGATCTTCCAACACTTACTGACTTTCATGAGAAGAATTTAACAACACTTACTCAGAAGTATGTGACGGCATTGAAAGAAAACATTGATAGTCGCTTTGAAGACAGTCTGTCAGTTCTTACGGCTTTTCAGATCTTTGATCCCACAGCAGTTCCCGGGAGATCAGACCCAACATTCAAAGAGTATGGTGTTGATGACATCAAAGTACTGGCAGACTACTTCTATAATGGGCACCATAGCCAAACAGAAATGGAGGAACTGCTGTGCGAATGGAACAAATTCAAGTACAATCTTCTGCAGATTAAAGATCAAGTACCATCTGAGGTGTTGAACCCCCCACCCAAGAAAACTCTGGTTTCAAAGTCTCCCACAGAATGGACTCTTGAGAAAATGTTGTCCATGCGTACCACATACCAGCATTTTGTACCGGGTTTACTATATCTTGCAGAGCTGTCTTTCCCTTCCAGTGAGCAATGCTTGGCCAGAAAGAGGGGCATCAGCGGTGAAGAGACTAAAGACACGAATGAGAAGCCGAATGAAGAATGACATACTGGGTGCACTGATGCATATTACGCTGAATGGGCCCGAGGTGCAGGAATCTCACCAACTTATCAATGCCACTGTGAAAGAGTGGATGCAGATGAAGCCCAGAAGAAAAATTGCTTAAGGAAGGGAAGCTGGGAGAACAACATTTTTGGATGCTGCAGTGCAAGCTGACCTTGATCCTCCAGCAACACCAAATGTGCAGCTGATCAATTTAGAGCAGAGAGAAATTGTGGAGCAGCAGGAAGCTGAAATATTGGAAGAAGTCAATGCAGCTTTAAAGGGAATGAACCTGCCCCAGCCAGACACTTTTTCTTATAGCTCTGGTGACTCTGATTACGATTCTGATTTTGATGACACTGACTAGGGAATTTAATCCAACTAATTATGAAGTTGTAAGGTGTTAAATTGACGTGGTATATCTGTGTATTCACTTTCAGAGACCACATTGCATAAGCTTATCTTCAGTAGTTTTCCAGTTGGAGTTATCAGCAGGCTCACATAATTTTGTTAATTGCAATTCTTTTTAAGGGAAAGTGTAGTAATAATAATTGTTTTGAGATACAGTCCTCAAATGCCCTTTTTAAGATTTTCCTGTTTCTCCAACAAGAGCAACAGCTACTGCTACTGTGTAGCAGCTACAGCTACAGCTTTTACAGCTAGTAACTCATTTGTTGTAAAATTGTTTTGTTCTGAGTTTAATATAATGTAATAGTTGTAGGTGTAACAATATGTGCAGTGTGCTGCACATTGTAATGTGTTGTTTCAGAAAATATCCATACCCTCTTATGGAAGGTTCTATGGTTTGAACCCACACCCCTCTTGAAATTCCATTGCCTTCATACTTTCCTTTAAACGTTTTGGCTTTTGAACCCCCACCCCCTTCACCCACCACCCTTCAGAATTTCCAATAACCTTTGGGGTAGGTATGGATATTTTCTAGAACCACAGAATAAATAAGTAAACACATTCTGTCATTTTCAGTTTATTAGTCTTGTAAAAATAAAAACATTGTTTTGAGGTCAAAAAATCCCTCATATATTATACCTAATTTGGTGCCCAGAATGCGGGAAATTGCATTTCAGAGCTTCCATATTTCAAAATTTTCAGGAGGGGGCATGCCCCGAGACCCCCCTAGAAGGGCGGGGCCTTCATTGTCACTGCCGCCTACTTCTTCACCACCATCCGCCTACTTCAAATTTTATAGAAACCCCTGAACCCAACTTTGACTTCACTGGGATTCCAAAGCGTCTGAGAATTTGCCTGGATCTTTTTCAGCCAACCACCATTTAAAACCATTAACAGTTCTGTCTTATTATGGAGCTAGAATCTATATAAGGGGCTGGGTGTTTCTGAATCGGCGTACAAAGAAGCAAGAGATTTTACCACGTCAGCTGTGGGCTTACCAGCTAGAAAAAATGGCACAACTGTGTGGCAATAATGTACAAGACTGTTTAGCTTTTTGGCCCAGCCCGAGAGGTCTGGGCCTTCCTCTTAGGGGCAAGTGAACATACAGGGGCATTTTTCACTCAGCTGTTGTTTCACAACTCCCATTCAGATAAGATTTTGTTTTTGCGAAATGTGTTGTACATTTTCCTATTATTACTCCTTTATCCGCAAGTATTTTGGTACTTTATGTTTGTTATTTGGTTATTGTTAGTTTCCAATGAATAAGTTCTAAGTTCTTGTGAGTATACTCTTAGCATCACTTGGCTTGGAGCAAGCCACAACAATGATTGTGGGTGGGGGGTTGAAGTAGGATTTAGAGGAGAGCACAAATACCCCATGCAACTCCTTCCACAACAACAAAGCAGAAAGACAAAGAGAGACACAGGTACAGGGCTACTATCTGAACGTCAGCGTAACCGTTATCCCTTTCCTAACTGATCTGACACCTCTAGCTTAAGATCTTGAAGTTTTCAGGGTTGAGAAGCCATTATATCACTGTTTGTATTCCTGTAACCTGGTATTTCATCGGCAACATATTTGTATATTTGTTCAGTAATCCCTACTTCTATTTAAGGTGTGTACATTAAAATTTAGTTAATTTTAGTAAAGCCACTTTTCTGACTCATGTGAATATTATTTTTAATTAATAAATGATGGTTACCCAACTAGTTTAGCTTTTTAGTTATTTTGGGTAACCAACTACTGTATCTTTTTTTAATTTATCTATTATCTATACATCTTTGTCATTTTACAGTACGAATAAATGTTGTTGTTGCAACAGAAAATAATGTTGTATTGGAAGACCACAAAAGTAAACAGACCAATGCATTTAAACAAGATATCCACCTAACACAACCATGGATGTCTCATGTGCACAACTGGGTGAACAAAAAAGGAATATAAAAATACTCAAGAAGAAAAATTGCAGACAGCAAACAGTATTTTTTCTTTGATTAATGACTGAATAATCATCTTAAACCTTTTTATCTTGTGAATATGTAAAGTGTTGAAAGAGATATAGTATACAGGGACAGTAATGCAAATTTTCACTCGATTAATCACACAGATGTAAATTTTTTTGTAATTCCCCAGTGCATTACCTCATTTAGTTGTCTAGACAGTCCCCATTCCCATAATGCATAATTCCCCAGTGTATTACGTACTTCAAATGTCTCATTTCAGACATTGCAAATTTATGTCACACTAAGATGTTTTCTTACTTGTAAAGTGAAAACACTTATTTGTAAACTGGAAATGAAATTAAAATAACAAGTTAACATTTATTATTTTACTGCCTCTATGGTACGGTAGTCTTTCCTTTTTATGGTTATTTATCAGTCAACTTCCTCTGTTACTGTGTTGTTTTTATTCAGATGGACAAAACAGAGAAAATAGTTAGAAGTCCTTTTTTTATTTTTAACAAAAAATCCCCTTATCTAATAATACATAATAAAAAAATGCATGTTGATAAATGTAACAAATGATTTTAACATTTGAACTATTTACCTCTAAAAATCCCCTTTGAGAACATGGTGAATAAAGTATGTATGCATGATGAGCTTAACTGAGTTCAGGACTTCTCAGCTGGACTTCTGCTGGCATCACATAATAACTACATTAGGGACGAAGTATCCATCAACAAAGCCACTAAACATATTATGTAAGGTGTTGTAGATTACACTTTCATGTGTCATGGCAATAATTTGGGTGATTCGTACTCAACGGATGAAAAGCAGAAGATAGTTAATTGAAGACTCAAAGACCATATTTAGCAACAAGATGGGTTTTGCAGGAAAAACAGATCCACTTTCACTTCACTCAATGCGAAGGCAGCGAATGATGTTTTGCTTCATCAAGTGTACAGCTCAACTCTTAGCCTGGGTAAAAGCTGGTACAGTCTATCAAGTCAACTGGTTGGCCATAAGGTCAGGCAGTTTGTGAAAGCAAAGTTTTAAATTCGCACGTGACAAGCGCCACAGTAAACAAAATGGTGCCTTTCGAAATTCGCTTAATGCAATGGCTAAATGCAATAATACAATCAGTATTTGTTCCAACAAATTCCAAATAATAACAGCATTTAATCAAGTTTAATTTACGAGGAAACATCGCCTGTAAAATAGCTTTATTTTGAACAAATGAAAACGAGGTTTCCTTTGCGGTACGCACGCCACGTACGAACTCAAATTCTAACTTCAAACTCGAACTGAAATTTGAATTTTGCAGTGTTTATGATAGATAGATACAATATTCTTAGCCTCAGAAGAACTGTTTGAGTTGAATACGTTTGCCCCCTTTTTCCAAATCACTCTTATAAGCTGAGTACTTCGCGAAAGTAAGAAATACTAGGGCCAGATGCACGGACATGTCAAGTTCAGAGTTCATGATGCACGCTACATTCACAATATAAACGCGCTACTAGACTTGTATACCTTTTATGCGAGATCAGCTTTGCTGGCTGTCGAGAAGATTATTAAGACAAGTTTCTTTCTTGTGGTTCACAAACTATTGCCGAAAGTTCGATTTGGTCTATCAGGCTTGATTTAATTTGTCTCGCAAAGGGACTTTGGCAGAGAGCTTGCAACATTTGGAAAGGGTTTGTAAATGGTTTGCAAGGGGTTTGTAAAGGGTTTGCGAGGGTGTGAAAAGGGTTTGCAACCCCCTCAAACCCCCCAAAAACGCTTTTTTCAATAAGACGTGTTTTCCTATGAGGGTCACATATTGCCAAATGAATGGCCGAAATGTTTTAGCTCTGTAATTGATTTAAGATATTGACCTGAAATTTTGGATTTTGAAATTGGACATCATGATGCTTACTGAGACATTTTTGGGAGATATTCAGAGATGGCAAATATACCCTGGGCAAGCACCTTAATAGGCCATTTGCACGATGACGTCATATGACTGCAACTACCAGAATCCTTCAGTTTTTTGTTTTGTAGTGCAAATTACGGCTATTGTTATTTAAACCGCACTGGGATTACAAAATTTAAATAAGAAAGGAAAAACGAAATGAATTCTGGTAGTTGTAGTCAAATGACGCCATCGTGCAAATGGCCAATTATGACCTACAATGTACATCACTTTCTTGATGCCCATGTTTTTGGCAGTGGAGTGGTCATCAATCACTCACACTTATATGGCACATTATACAAAAGTTCTTAGTATTCTCTAACATTATTTCTTTGCATTTGGAACAAGAAAAAGGCCACCTTTTCACCAAAGCTGTGTGCCAGCCTAAATGAACTGGTCAGCAGAATTAACAAGTCAGATTTATACCCCCTGCTATAAGTCATTCAACATTCATAAAGTTGAAAATGACATAGAACACAAAATAAAACATGCAGTGGAATCCCGATTTTTCGAAACTCCTGATTAATCGAACCAAAACTTGTTTCCCTTGGATTTCATTTCAGCCAATACCACCTTCGATTTTTCGAACTCCAGATTTTTCAAACCAATTCCCATTTCCCTTGGAAGTTTGAAAAATCAGGACTCCACTATAGTTATATGGCAGAGAATGACAAGTGCTTTGTGTCTGTAAATCAGAATAAAAACAACAAGTGCTCTGCTTGTAAAGCCCAAAATGGTTTGTCAAGATCTCCTGCTTCACAATTAACAATGAGAGTACAAAGCATTTTGCAATATGGTTACTGGGAGTTGAACTAACTGAACAAACACAGTTGGTTACAGGTCCTTTTGCTACATAGTCGTTTTGCTGCATCTCAATGTCGATTCGCCACATCATCTGTAGTTGTTTCGCTACATTTGGAACTCTATTCCCAATATGCCTTAAGTCAATTCGCTTCAACCACAATCATACTTATAGTTGAGTAATGAACTGTTACTTCAGTTAGGTCACTTCTAAACAAGAACTTGCAACTCTGAATAGCACTTGAATGGCCAACAAAAGTCAGTTGCTCATTCAATCTAAAACCCAGAGCTACTCGGCTCCCCCATTTACCTGTAAAACTTCTATGTTAATAAAAATATCACAAGTTTATATTACTTGTGTGTTTATTCAGTAGAGTTATAAAATAAGACAAAAGCAACTTGATTCAAAAAAAGTTCTCAAGTCTCAGACTAGTGCACCCATTTATATTATAATTTGAGACTCCATTAAAAAAAATCACAAGTCTCATTCACATGCTGAATTACCGGTAAATAAATCACAAATCTCAGATTCAAGTGCTCAATAAAAAAAATGAAGTCTCTGGTTTATGCCCTCAATTAAAGAAATCACAAGTCTCTCATTCATGGACACAATGAAAAAAATCAGAAGTCTAGACCCGCAACATCCCCTGGCTTAATGCACTTCAGGCACATAAATAATAATTACAGTAACAATCTATTCCTAGACTATTCTGTCGCAGATTTCACAATTTCAATTGATTTTTATTGATTTTCAATTGATTTTGGTGTGAAAGCCCCTATCCCGAGTGGGCTCCATTCATGTGTTGTTTACAAATTTTTGTGTGCAGGTTGTAATGCCTGCTACGTCGGCGAAACCACCCAACATTTTTCCACACACGTACGTGAGCACTTATCCACTGATAGGGCCTCTCAGGTATTCAAACAGGACTCTAAAAAGTTTATGTGATGGACGGACTTGACAATGATCAGACGAAAAAGATTGAATGATCTTCTGTTTATTTGACTCATAATTTGAAATTTACTTTGAGTGGGATGGATGACAACATTGTAGTCGTGTTATCTATGTGAACAACATGTTTTTAGTTCGTAGTTGCTGTAGCAACTACGAAGTTTAGAGGGCATTCGAGAGAGCGGTCGGCTGTTCATGTAAGCGAAATAGTATATCTTGAGCCCGTGTCTTTGTATTGTTGTCTGTTGGACACAATATTTTAGCTTACTTGAACAAGCTATCATCGTCACTTCCGCCGTATGCGTAAACTTTTTTTGAGCATGAAGTGGTATACCGTATTAACCCGTGTATTAGTCGATCCCGTGTATAAGTCGACCCCCTATTTTTGAGACCAAAAACTAAGTTTTCTTCATTTCTGGGTAAATATTTTTCTTGGAAAACTAATCTTATATTTCTTAGAATTTTCTCTCAGGTACTACGGATATATGAAAGAATCAAAGCAAGTTTTAACGTGAAGTTTATTATTGCATGCACGTGAGCGTTTTAGCGGTTTTTAGCAACACGCGTATATGAGCGCATTTTGTCCATTATTTTTGAAATAGCTTATAAAATCAAACATACTAATTCAAAACGAACCTTTCTAATTGTGGAGTGGTGGAAAGCGGCTTTACAAGGCAGGCAAAACACCAAATAAGCTCAAGAATCTTTGAAAACGCTTGATAAACAAATTGCCAAGCTTGCTCGGGAAACTTGGTAACCAAGCTACAAAATGAGTTGAGTACTGGTAACTGATACACGTGCTTACTAAGCCAGGTTACTAAGCAGCAAAGTTCGAAGCGAGAAAGATGTTTTTCTTCGAGCGGATTTGTGGCTTTTTTAGCAGGAAATGTCAGCTCTTTATTCCAAAATTGTGCCAGTGAGTATTTACAACATTTAGGTTTACATTAAGCAGATAAATCTTTATGCGTTTCAACTTGAACTTCTAATTTAAAGACACAGATCGCTTAGCGAAAGGACATTGTAATCTGTACTGTTGTTTATTAGATGTTTGTTAACAAATAAAGACAATTATTATGCTAATTGTGAATAATTTATTTCACTGGTGCTGGGATCTAAACTTTTGACCCATGTATAAGTCGAGGGTGATTTTTTGGACTGATTTTTAGGTTGTGAAAGGTCGACTTATACACGGGTAAATACGGTACATTCGAGGCAGGTTTTTGAGAAGTTTTTTCAAAGTTTGGCACTGTTTCTTCAGTAAAGAACTTTCAAACTGTCACAACAGAATATTATTTTTTCAGCCTTGTTGGAAAGCAAGCATGATTATTGCCTCACTATTTCTTCGAGGACTGCTTTGGCAAAAATTTTTACGGCAACAAAGCAGGAATTGTTGGCTGATGACTGTAACACTGTAAACGTGACTGTGGATGCAAGATATGATGAGACATTCCGACGTGTGATAAAAGAGCGAAAGGAAAATTTCTTTGTGGACCTTGCTGCAATTGAAGGCAAAGAATTTTTTGTTTTGATGTGTTTTTCAAAAAATTCAACTACTTTTTGGTCTGACAATCCCCCAATTAAATTGCCAGACTGCGTGTTGCCAAATGCTTGTTCTTTGTCTTCTTTTATATAAACATCTGGCGACACGCAGTCTGGCGAACAGAAAAGATTTTGAGATTCTTTTTATTGACTTTATTACATGTAATAAACAAAAATCCACTGTGTTTGCTCCCAATTTTTCAACTCAAAATCAGTAACAGCGAAGACAAAATAGCACTACTTTCTGAGAAACAACTGCGAACTATCCGTACGGATCCGCTCGTTGAATTTCACTTTAGTATTGTTGGATATAGCGAATCAACATTACAATGTAGCGAAATGACTTGTAGCGAAACGACCATACCCCATTTCAAAGAAGTGGCAGCCATATTGATTTTGACCTCAGGGCATCCCATAATGAACACTGAAAACAAAGGAATATGTTAATTTAAATGGTCATTATGGGATGCCCTGGGGCAAAATCAATATGGCTGCCGTATCTGCAAAACGGGGTAAACTCCACAGAGTTCTTGTTTGTAATGCATTTTATCAGGAGCGCCAAACGCTCAAAGCAAGCTAACATCGAAAGCTAAGTACGAAATGAATCGATGAGGGATTTATAGTTTCTAAAGAAAGCGTCGATGGGGAATGAAACACGAGAATTTTATTTTACCAACTGAGTTGAATCATAAGGTAAATAATTTGGCAATCAAAAGCGGACTTATTCGAGCGCTTGCCCTTCTTCAGCTTCAGAACGACTCGCTTCAACAGCATGGTGTAATGTTTGTAATCTTTCACCTCCAATCGGTTTGAACAAATATTAGAAACATTTTTGAGCAAGCACAGAATTTTTAAAATGTTTTCCCGAAACAAGGAAAGGAATACGCCAGTGAATAAGCTGATACACGCGCAAGTTTGTATGAAAACTACAAAGCAAGCCTCTCAAAAACATCTTACCTGGTGCGGTAACCCCTGGTGCACTGCGCAACACAAACACGGAGAGTTCACGGTGTGACGTCTGACGTTAGAAATTCTCTATTGTCGCAAGTTGTTGGATTGTTCACCAGGAAGAACAGTTCCATTTGTTCTGATTCACAACCGTGTCTGCAAAATCAGGACATCTTCCAGCGCTGTTGCCTTGCATCATGTGACACGATCCTCGTGCACTGGTTCGATCCCATGATGCAACGCAACAAGTTACGCACGAAAAACAACAAAGCCTCCTGTGAGCCAACTCGAAACGCTATAAATATAATTCCGTGCTATTCTCCCCTCCTATCCAAGAACAAGACACACAACAATATCTGGAAAATAATAGTGTGCCGCGGGTAACCAGCACTGTTTATTAACAAGTCCAAGCACAAACCAACTGAAATACTCTCCGTAGACAAAGCGCAGCCAAGCACGCTACTGCCGCAGCAGAAACTCGCGAGGCCGGAAGAAAAAAAACTTCCCTCTGCTATATGCGGTAACATAGGTTATCCCTAAGGAATCGTGGAACTTCTATTTCGAATGTTTAGCACAAACAATTCTGCGCACTGTAGGAGCATTAGAGCCTATGGAATCTGGCAGCACATACAACAATCTCTCGGTAATCCCCACCAGACATGTGGGCTTACGAGACCTAGACATAACCGAAATATGCCCATCCCTGTACTGGTTATTCTAGCGGCAGGCCAAACTAATCTTCATGAAGTCATCAAAAATGGAAATATCTTTCACTCTAATACTTAATTTTCACTTATGCGAAAAACACCTACATAGCCAACTAACAAAAATAAAAAACAAAAACAAAAAATTAAAAAAACGAATGTCTGCTAAATAAGGGGAGACAGAATTCAAGTTCATAGTAATTACAGCAACAATATCGTGAGATAACGGAAGCTTCGGCTGCACAGGTCTTGACAATTTTCTTTTTGCACCCCTCAACAACGCCCTTCACCAGAGGGTGGTCTGTTGTGACTCCAACTCTGCTAGACGGTGAACCCATCGAATACTGTAGGTGGCAGAATCAACAATGGAAACGGGATGGCCCTTGCGCACTGCGTGCTGTACGAGATCGGTTAAGTAAACAGCCACCTGTAATGAAACTGCAAGAAGAAAAGGAACCCCCAGTTTAGATGGCGCCCAAGACTTCCACTTTTGCCATCCTTGACTCTGAACAGTATTCTCTGTTTTCGAATTGCCCATAATACCCCGTTTGTTTGCCGCCCAAATTTTGCATAAACTATTGTTTTGAAATGCTGTTGGGAATATGCAGCCCTCCCAAGAGCATTTACACTTTAATACATTTAGTGTATTATGGGCAATTCGAAAATAGAGAATTAGCTGCACTGGAAGCCAACAAAAAGTCAATCTCAAATAAAGCAAGGACCACCTGGACAAACAGCACGGCGAAGTGAAGCCGGATCCAGCTTGGTGTAGATCAGGATCAGCAGTATTGCCAGTAAAACTTAAAAATAAACGCAAGGCTGATCGGACAGCTATAAAGGGTATTTTATTGCCCAATATTTCAGTTAGGCAAAACTAACCTTCAATCAGGGGCTGCAAAGAACTCTTTGCAGCCCCTGATGAAGGTTAATTTTGCCTAACCGAAATATTGGGCAACAAAACACCCTTTATAGCTGTCCGATCAGCCTTGCATCAGTTTAGTTTTAAAAGGTCAATCAGCTGCGGAACCAAAGGCTGCAGTGACACATCTTCAATATTCGTCGACGCGAACCCCAGAACTGCAAAATATCTTAACTAAAATAAAATAAATACACTGTGAGAAATAAACTTGACACGGTTCTGCAAGGGTATATGGTAAAAATAAATAAATAAATAAATAAATAAAAGGAAGCACAACAAAATACATTCTAAATTTATAGGGCAATAATACTTAAGCCTGCTCAATCTAACACTACCCACGAAATGCGTAATAAGGGACTGCTGGACGCAGACCAGCCACAAAAGAGTACAATATGATCAGGTGAGACTAACATGACACGAAATGAGAACTCAAGGGTACACTACTGATACTCGAACGTTAGGCACTTGACTGCCAAATATACTGACACGCGGCAAAAAACACGTGCACATCGCCCGGTAACCGCAGCAGCCATGCACAGGCTGCTCACGGGCCAAAGAATCGAACTTAGCTAAGCACACCACTCGGTAACGGTAGCAGACACAAGCTGCTCGCGAGCTAGAAAAGGAAAAATCAAAAACTCTCGCTAGACAAAGCGTCTGGTATCCAAATGTCAAAACTACGCGTATTCAGGGGATACGAAAAATAATCGAATAAATAGACAATAACAGTCAAACAGATACGGGACGAAATGTCATGCACAACTTAAATGAACGGCTTCGGAGAAAGCTAACCTGAAATCAATAAGAGGTGTCAGCACGTAGAAGTTTGGACAACCGAATAAAACAGACGGCTTGTCCCTATAAAAGACTTTCTGACCAAGGCCTGGAACAATCATATCAGTCCTCCTTGGCAAGCGTACAACATTCACAATAAAATAAGCAAATTTGGAAGGACGAGGCTTAAGCAACGGCCAGAAGAAGGCAGACGGCCATTCAGGAACGATAAGGGTGCCGACCGGGCTACAGGCATTATTTGCATGCTTAATCACATGCGCCACCAATGAGACAGGTGGGCAAAGCGAATTGTTCTCTTCGAATTCCTGCCAATCTTGTGAGTAAACCGTCGACTGCAGCAGAACCTGGGGAAAGGAGCTTAGAATTAAACCTCCCCACCCGAGCGTTGTAATGAGAAGCGAACCGATCTACAGTATGAGGACCCCATCTGCTATCTAATTGAGCGAAAACTTCTGTGTTTAAGGGCCAATCGTCCTTGTCAACGAAACGACATAGAAGGTAAGCTCTGACATTGGCCTCGCGAGGAATCCACTGAGCATCTATCTGAATGTCATTCTCTAAACACAGCTGGAAGATATCAATTGCTCAAGACTGAAGAAGATGCTAAGAGCTGCCAACCGAAACGATCCTAAAAGCATTCTCGTTTTCCGTAAACACTTTGACCTTCTTGTGCCTTAGAGTCGATACATGCGATAGACTACGAGTAGTCCCTTCTTTTTTCTCAGGGATAGTAGAGCGAGCGAAACGCAAGCGCGCGTGAAAATAACCCAATCACGCCGCGCGTCTCGCCCTTCTCGCGTGTGGTGATTTTCACGCGCGCTCGCTCTACGATCCTTGAGGAAAAGGGAGGGACTACTCGTAGTCTATACATGCGATTGTAGAACGTAGAAAATGGCTTTAAGCTCTTGGAACGTCGAACTTTGCTGACTCTCATGCAAATGGACTAAATACAGTCAGACTTGTATATAACGGTCACTCTTGGGAAATGGTCAGGTGACCGTTATATACAGGGTGACCGCTATATATAGGTTTCCTTTAAACTCTACTGGAAATTAATGAATAACGTTTCTATGTGGAAATAATCAATCAATTTACATTTTATTGACCATAACAATTAACAGTAACGTGCAAAACGTGGGAAGGGTGGTTGGGTTGTTTAAATATAAACGGTAACAGGCCCAGCACAAATCCTGCTTGGCACTAAAAGCAATTTAGCCCAGCTTTCGAATTGGTCCACCTTAAGAACGTGCCTGACAGATTTTTCCTTTTTGATCAAAATAAAGATATAACAGGCCTGTTGTTCTAAACGTTGTCAATTGTTTGATCTTAGGGATAAAAATCTCGCGATGTGACACTGACAGGAGGAATTTACACTTTCCAGAGCCGTTTGGAATATTTAGTTATGCCGTCGTTCTATAGTTTTGCTAGCTGTTGGCATATTACAATGGAGCTTCTTTGGCTCACTTTTAAATTGTAGCATGATCAGTAGTAGCCGCATAAATAGGAATTAGTCGCTGTTTAGAATCAGTTCATTTCTCAGTCCGTGATTTAATGTGAGTGCAAATCTTTAGTTAACATAACTTGCGATTCTTCATCACGGCTAAAAGAGTCTAAGGGATGGACCATTTTATTTTTGTTGTTGTGGGGGGGGGGGGGGGGGGGTTGGGCAATTTTTCTGAGCATGAATTTTTTTCCGTCTTGAGGTTGTACAAGAATTTTTTCGGGATTGTTCCATACTTTTTTCCTTTGGCTCCCTGTGTATGATTTTTTTTTCTCTACTTTGTTGTGCAGGAATTTTGTTTTGGTAAGATCCAAGTCTTATGCGAGTGGTCATGGTCTATATTGGAATAGTGGCATCTTGCATCTTGTCATGATTCGCTAATGGTTTGATCGTAATCCAATTTGGTGACCGTTATAAACAGCTTAAGGTGGTCTTCCACTCAAAATTTTATTTTTTATCCAAAACATTTTTACGGGAAAATTCTACCATCCTGATTAATAGTATTGTACTCTGAGTTAAAAAATCATTCACTTTAGGTCGAATTCCCCCTTGGTTAATTATTAACCAGCGCCTTAAGTTGATATAAGGCCTTTTGTTATAAAAATGATAACTTTCCGCCAAATGGTTGGATGCCCATGGAGTCGACTTTACTTTATGCATAAATGATCCATCTAGGTTCTGAACCTAGGAAAACAGTGAGTTTTTACTAGTTTCCATTTTTTTTTCGGGGTGGTGCGGGGCTTTAATGTGAAAAGTGCAAAATAAGAATAGAACAAAGGTTTGATTACTACAGTATAGTTTCAGAAAACGGAGATTTTTTGGTTCATGACATAGAGAATTATGTACTTTCATGATCCTGAAAATTTCAGCAAATTTGACTAAAATGTGAGAGAGATTGATCGCTTTTACAAGTTTCTCATTTCGTTGATTTGTTTTATTTGAGAAAAATGAACTTAAAGTTTAGACAATGGATTCTAGATAAAATATAGGTCGGGGGGGGGGGGGTTGATTGCATTTATTTAGCACGTTTTAAAGGGCATTTTACTAAAGTAAACAATAGTTGCTATGGCCGTTGCCAGGTGAAAATTATATGCTGCTGTTCAGTTTTCTTATAGTTCACCTGTTTAGTGCTGCGAATTTAGTGCAATTCTTTCCAAATGGGATTCTCAAGGGTTTAAAGTTTTCAATTCTGCCATTTTCAAAAAGCGAGGGTTGCAAGGCTGACATCGTATTTCTGAGTGCAAGACCACCTTAAATAATGAAATTGTGGATTCGGCAAGTCTAAAGGGTGACCGTGTCCGTTATATAAAGGTGACCGCTATATGCATGTAAACTTTACAGTACATATAAGGCACGATTTTTGGGAAGTTGTTCGGTGACCGCTATATACAGGGCCATTATATTTATATTTGACTCAAAACCGCTGACAGGCTGATTGTTGAATTTAAATTGCAATCCACCAAAAGCGTAGTCGCCAGCATCACAGAAAATAACCACACCCGGGAAAATTTAGGTTGAATCGCATATCTGTGAAAGGCTTCAATGTTAGCAAACCAAAAACGCAACTCTTCTGACAAAGGAACGGAGATAGGCAATGAAGAATCCCAGCGAGATCGAGCTTGAATAGTTAAATTAATCTGTCTAGTAAATAAACTGGCGATAGGACCGACGGCTAGATGCAAAGAGTTGATAAAGCTGGCCACTCTAGCAAGCTCTCTAAAGGTAGCGCTGCTCGACTAAATGAAAGTTTCAAGGCTGTTTTTAAGCTTGGCAATTTTCCCGGAAGGAACTCGCACAACTCGAAACTGCATCTGAATGGTGTCAATAAATCCTAACCACTGTCCGACTTGCATATGCTCCAACATTGACTTCTCCCTGTTGATTTTTAAAGCCAAACCTTTCTGATGGAGCAAAACTATCCATCTAAGAAAACGAAACAACGATGGCTCATGAGCGCCAACGCTTGACCAAAGGACGCATTAATTCGGTAAAACAAACACACCTTGAAAATTAAAAATTGAACTTTGCCACCAAAGGGACAGGAAAATCCCCAAAATTTCTGATGATCCGAAAAAATCTCAACATGATGATAGCCAGATTCGCGATCTCACGTGAAGAACCAGTAGTTCTGTTCGAAAACTTTGGAGAAACAATTTAAATCTTCGTACACTTAAAAAAATGCTTGTAAAGGCAAGGGTTCACATGGCTGAGGTCAATGACCAGTCTAAGCTTTTTTCCTTCAGCGACGGACAACGGGATGACACAAAAAGGTGGCTCTAAATGCTCTTGAATGCAATCGCTAAGCAACAATTTAGAGATAGCGTCCTCGACAAACTGGGAATGAATTTCGGCAGAAAGATTGTTCCTTATATAACATGAATCTCAGTGGAAATCTTGCAAAAGGTAACTTATAACCTTCCGAAATAATGTCTAGGATAAACCGCGAAGCGCCGATGGTTGACTCCCAATAACTTATCAGGCGGCCTTTCACTAACTCGACCCCACTACTTAAATAATCAGATAAAAAGGGCTACTCATCCGTTACCACAATGTCAACGTCAACCTCGGTAGTGGAACTTTCAGCCGCTAGTCATCCCCGGATCGGCGCTTGCCCCGAAGATGCAGAGGTAGCAAAGTTACGAGAACAGTTGCGGAACAAGTGGCCGAAATCTCAGCACTAAAAAACAGAAAAAAATATATAAACTTAGTGTGTAAAAAAGATAATAAACGAACCAGTGCTGGTAACACGTCGAGAGAAAGAATATTCATCCAACACTTGCTTATATACTTCCATACAGAACACCCAGGAGACTATATAGCATAACTAACATAGAAACACCCGTGAAGACCCAAAATACATGAGTCGGATTCCGAAACGCACAGAATACAAATATGTTTGCTAGATTCTTCACCAAAAAAATTTAATACAATACGATACAATACAAATTTCCCGCGCGCTCCAGTTGGCCGAGAGCTATTGTTTATTTACGCAATACAATATGACTATGATTACTATGAGTTTACCGGCGTTATAAATCCACGCGGGATGTTGGGATAATGCGAGAAAAGTTTGCAAATCACGAAAGAACACTGTTTTTTAATTATAACTTTATTTGTACTTTTCAACAGTAGAGTTATTAATTTTGTGCAGCAATTTTCGCAAATATTGCAAGGCTTAACAAAGCTGTAATATCCAGTTTTCCTATTCGCACATTGAATATATCGAGAAGGTACCAAAAATAGAATACACACTGCGGTTATAAACATGACAAAACAACGCATGTTGTAAAAAACTTTGATTAATGACTTGACGTTTCGTATGCTTTAACTACATCTTCAGAAGTGACGGTTGGATATAATATGTACAATAAAATTTAAATAACATGGAGAAAGACTGGAACCTAATTAAAAGAAATGACAATAGTGAAAAAATGATAATATACAGACCTATCTTAAAGTCTGCTAGAAAATATAAAAATATATACAAGGCTAGTAAAGAAAAAGTTTCTCACTACCCACATTTTCATTTAAAGCTGGTTTTAAATCCTTAATCAATAATGTCTCCTTAATTCTACAATGGATATCGGATCGCCCAGTTGTAAAAATTTCAAAATGATCCCATTTAATGTTGTGGCCCGTTGAAGTCATATGATCTGCAATGGCTGATGCGTGACAACCCTTCGTGAGTGCTTTAAAATGTTCAGTTTTTCTGTCATGTAATCGACGCTTTGTTTTACTTATGTAAAAATCGTTACAGTCCCAGCAGCTTGCTGTGTAGACGGCCTTTGACATGAGAGAGCGGCTAAGTCTGTCCTTGTAGGGGAAAAAAGTCTTAATCCGGCGACGGGTCTGGCGAGTGTTTCGAAAAATAATTCTAAGGTTAAAACAACCATAGAACTTGCAGATGCAGGTACCAAACTTGGGTTCTGTCCAGGTGAAGCGTTACACAAAGACAAAAACAAGACTTCACAATAGACTACGCGAACACAATACCTTAAAAACAAAGGTAATACGATGTGAAGACCTGTGAACTCCCATGTGACCCCGTACCCCGTACGGCAGAACAGAACCCAAACTTGGCTTGGTACTTTGCACGTCGACCATGTTGGGGATCAGAAACAATGGAAATCGTTTGAATTATGGCAAACCACACAAAACAGCAAAATGGCCTAATTTCGGTGTACGAAAGGAGTCCGCTGAACACAGGTTCGATTTACAGTAAACAGTAAATACAGAAAATACAGTATGATTTCGGTACCCGCGTTTCAATACCCGCCCCTCCGAAAGTTAATTCGGTTCCAGACTACGAACGTGAACTCGTCCAAAATAATCAAAATGGCGGCAACAACCCATCGGCCGGCTTCAGTTAGCACACTTTCGGTACAGAGATCAAAATCTGTATAATGGAGTGCTTCGCAATTTGTTGTCATAAAAGTCACGATCCGATCGTCCTACCAGATGGAGAAAGTATATTTCTAGGCAGAGGACCCCAGACCAGAATAACAGACAAGAAATGCTCTAGGAAGCAAGGTACATGTATGTTGATGCAAACTAAGGCTGACAATAAATTTTACATAAGTACTTAAATTAAGCGGTCATTGTGGAATTTTGACTTTTTTTAGGCGTTATACGGAAATGTTACCAATATTTCTTTGCATTCATCACTTTTGCGATGTTTTCTTCCTATTTCAAGATAACAAAGCAAGTTTAAAGCAATCTCTGATCATATCATGAAAACATGCATGATATTTCGGCCGGGACTCTGACTGCTTCTATCTTGTTTCCTTATATTTTCACTTTTAATGTGCTGTAAGACCAATGGAGGGTACAATCCTTGGTTTGTTTGCTAGGCACAAAGGTGGTGAGTGCACTGTGAGTGCACATACAGGAAAAGAAATACCAGATTCCGATTTTGGGATTTCTTAGGTTTTTTATGGAACACCCAAAAAATTCCCAAATTTGGTGAAGTGAGACAAGTCCCAACTAGGGAATTCCAACTAAGGCTGTGTTCACACTTGGTGCCCGAGCACTAGTCCCTGGGTACTGGCACAAAATGGTGCTGCGTTCAGACACTGGGTACTCAAGATATCAACATGTTCACATTCTGAGTGTACCAAGGAATTGTGGATGCGCAAAGCAGTGGTTTGTGGGTGTAGGGCCTCGGAACTAATGCAAAGCGTGTGCACACTGGGAACCCGTACCCACTTTAGTGCACGTGCCCAAATACTGGCGTGGGTACTTGGAAAAAAGGTGTGTTCACATTAGTGCCCAGCGATAATCGTACTCAAGCACCGTGCCCGGTCACCAAGTGTGAACATAGCCTAAGATTCCTGGTTGGGACTTGTCTCACTCTGACAAATTTGGATTTTCAATTTGTGGGTATTCTTTAAAGTGTCTATGAAATGTACCGAAAATTTTTTTCTTCATTTTACTGTAGTTTATTATATCCAAAAAATGAAAATAATAATTATTTCCTGAGGAAAAGAAGGAAAATCATTTTTTTTAGCTGCTCAAAGATGTTTCACTTCAGTTGAAAAGTGGCTCCAGTTTTGGGAGAGCCTGGGGTATGTGGGAGTGGGTGGTGAATAAATTATGTAGAAAGGATGACACATTGGTTTGTTTACGCTATAATTCCCTTAGAATCTTTTAGCGTGATGGTTATTTTTGCCAATGCTTTTGCCAGTACAAATGTCAGACAGCACGTAAATAATCTGTTTTTAACAGTCACTTGAAGGCGAAGAAGATCAGTTTCGGATCACTCTTGATCAAATGGCCGTGCATAAATTGTAGCCACTTTTTAGCACCAATAACCTAACTTTGAGACCATATAGAAAGCTTTTCGCATTGTCTGTAACACTTTAAACCTTTCTTCCAAGGTCCAAAAAGGTGTACATGTAACTTTCGATATGTCAAAAAATAATAAAATTATATTTCATACATGTAGACACTTTAAATGCCCTAAAATATCCAAAAATGGGAACTTGGTATTTTTTCCTGTGATACATGTAGGAGTCTGGTTAAACTTTTGTTGAAACAAAAAAATTTTAAAGAAAGGATAGAAGATGGAAATTTTATTTTGAAAACACCAACAAACAGTTGATAGCGGGCTATTTTGCCATACATCTACTTATAATATTGTAGTAGTCATGTTCAACTTCAAATTCTAATTTCAAAAGTTCATTAAATCTTTAATTAAGTTATTTCTTATTTTTCTAAATTTTACAAATTCTCTCTCCCATATTTCTTCTCAAACACTACCAAAACTCACTAAAAAAATTACTTAACACCCTATAACTGCATAGCAAATTTAATAGAGCATTTTTGGACTGCTGGAAACATTGATAAGATTATATATTCTTTTATGTGTGAGCCAAGTCATGAATGTGGATTCTGAAGTAGAATGGCTGTGCGGCTAAATCAAAGGCCCCTAAATAAAAGATTCTTCACTAAAAATTTCATATTGGCAAGAGTTTGTTTCATATATAAGCTTACATGTATGTTATTTGTGACCAGAAGGTTCATGTTGAGAAAATCCGTGCCAGAGGTTTTGAATATTGGCCCAAGGATAGTCAATGTCAGTATTCCAGTGATGTTGCTCAATTTGCCCATTATGCAGAGATAACCCAGTGTCAAATGTCTTGGGTATGCCTGATAGGGGGAGGGGATGGTTGCACTTGGAATAGACTTATGATATGAAACACAATTACAAAGGCTGCAACCTGATCTTGAGTCTGGTAAAAGTCTGTTTACTGTTAGTAACATTTTTTATTCATTTTATAGTGAAACTCACAGCAAATTATGCAAAAAAAGAAGTAGAAGTTATTCAGGTAAATAGATCATTCTGGCAGAATGAAGTAAATTTAAAGTGCTACTTTTTAGATCAATTCTTGCATGGAATACCTTTAATCTTTGGCAAGTCGGTAGTTAGCTTTTTGCACTCGAACTCTCTTCAATTTTCCACCAGCATTGAACCACTGTGTTACTGTGGCCTGGTTACCAATGTAATTGTCGCAGACTCATCACACAGAATGAACATTCTATTCCTTCCATTTCCTCCTTCGATCATCATGCAATCTGCTCATGTTCTCTGAATTGCTGTCCAAGAAACTACAGAGTGTTTTTAATTTTTCTCTTGTTTTTGAAGTCATGGAAAGTGTGTTTTGCAGTGAGGAACTGATGTCACGGTAGTAAACAATTGCTTTGATGGAACATAAATCTTAAGTGACAGACTTGATAAGCCTGATAATGTCCCTTTTAAAATAAACCACATTTCAATGGCCTACATATATCTACCTCAGTTAAGCTGTGAGGAATGTCATTTCCTCCCATAAAAAATCTTTTGATCGCAGTAGAACTTAACTCTTCAAAACGAGAGTAGGGCTGGGGGAAAACAGTAAAAGACTTGTCTAGTAAAATTCAATTTTGGCTACTGTGTTTTATTCCACTAGCTACTTCAAGGCCCTTGGAGACATGGGAGTGGGGCGGGATGGTAGGTGGTAGATTCACTCCTCTATTTCAGAATGTTTTTTTTTTCAGCTAGGAAATAATTCAAGCTCTGTTGGAGGCAAAAATCTGAATAAAGAAGATTCAGCTTGCCTAGGACCAGGAGGAACATTTTGTATCCTTGGTGACAGTTATCGCCATTTTATACACTTCAACTCTGCATCTTCTTCTGAGAGAGATGGTGCCACTGAAGAACCCACAGCAAAGAAAGCTCGTTATGATGCCTTGAGTGATTCAGATGAAGACAATCTAACAACAGAAGATATTGAGGATATACGTCGAGAATTTGGACATGAGATGGTTGAAAAAATACAAAAGACAAAGAAACAGCCAGACAATTATAAAGAGGTTACTGAGCAAAAGAATTTAAATAGAAATGTGTCTAAAGATTCCTGGGAGGATGTAGAAGGAAAGCTTATTATTTTTACAAGTAATGGGATAAAGGCAAGATCAAAGGTATATGTCTAGAACTTAATGAGATTACCAGTAATATTTAAAATATAGACTGCATGCAATGTGAAGCAACCTTATTAAATTGGACACCCTGATGCTTTCTTGATTTGTTGTCCTAACATTTATTATATAACAAGATTGAGTTTTCTTGATCAGTGTTTTTAGCAAATCTTCCATAACTTGACCCCTTCCTTCTTAGATTTGGCAATCAAAAGTAAAAGTTTGACAAAATACATGTACATGCAGAAACTGAAAAACATGTATACTGTACAATGTATATAGCAGTGGTACAATTCAATTAAGTACTTCTCAATAGCCTGCAGAGTCAAGAGATTGTAGACTAGCACTGACCAGGAGCAGATCCAGGATTTTTCTTAGGAGGGGGTGCACCCCTAAGGAATGACGTAACTGAAGGGTGACGTAAACAAATTTTAAAAGTGAACAAGTTATATTAGAAAGATGCAGGTCATCTCGGGGGGGGGGGGGGGGTGTGCACCCTCTGCACCCCGCCCCTAGATCCGCCCCTGCTGACGCTAAATGTTCAAAGTATAAACTTCTCATCAAGCATAAGAGATTGTCCTTCGTATGAGTCTCCCCATACATGTAGCTCAGTGGTTAGAGCATCTAACAGATGCATCAATATAATGGATAAAGCCTACTCGTGTAAGTAATCATGCACTGTTTATTAGGCTGATTTACCCTAAATCATTAATATGGCAGTTTTGCGGTGTTACAAAAGTTTTGATCAACAAATTTCATAACACAAAAGATTCAAAAGACACTGTACATAAATACCAACACCACAATGCAGTTATTATTATAGCTGACCAACTACAGGGACATTAATATATAAAAATTTATAGTTTCTATGACACCTAGAAATACCCATTAATTTGGGAAGCTTATTGTCCATTATAAAAAGGACAAGGCTTTGCTCTATTCAGATTTTAAGTGTCGTTGTATTTTTCTTCAGCTTAATTTCCTGTTACACTTCTTTATTGTTGTGTTGCCTTGTTTAAGATTGCAGGTTTTGATCTTGACTGCACTCTCATTACCACCAAATCTGGAAAGGTGTTTTCTGCATCAATAACAGATTGGAGGTGAGTAGAAAAAAAACTAAAAAACTAGGAGGGTCTGGACCTTAAAGTTCTTCCTTGCAGCCAATATTCTGTTGAAAATGTATCTTAAAATTAAGTTTAGCTTGATATCAAAGATGGAGAAAGTAGTTGACCCACCAAGAGGGTGAGTGGGAGAGGGATATAGTGGTCCAGAGACTCTGGGCTCACCACTTATCATAGTTGGGAACACAACAATGTCCAAGTTCGAGATACCTGTAGCTAATAGTAAATGACTGAGAAATAGAAAATTACTACAAAGAAATGGGTCTCAGTCCAAGATAGTGGGTGTTCAAAATAGCCAGAGATCAAAAATATTTATAGTGGAGGTCAGCTGTATTCATATACTAAGCTATAATCCACCGGTTTTGTATAATGTGCATATGAAGGGCTTGCTTGCAGGTTTGGCCAAAATATGGGGAAAAGGGCCAACAGGGTACTCACATATAGACATGATGGGGTTATAATCATCAGAAATTTATGAAAAAACCCTGAAAGGTACCAGAATCTTGTTTTGTGAGTATTAGACAGTGTGGCTCAAATTCATTTTCACTCCCAAGAGGTACCAAATTCTAAAACAACCCATGTGCTGTGGTCATTTGAGATTTTTGTACCCTAAGCGGTACCATTCTTCAAATTTTGCCCCCTGAAAGGTGCAACAATCCCCCCGTCATTTTTATATGTATACGGCTGTTTTGAGAAAGGATGTCGGAAAAAGCGCAAAAGTGCACGCGACAATCCCGAAAAATAATATGGGATATGATCAATGAATTTTAATAATTAAAGTCAAATAAATACACGAAACCCGCGATGCCTAGTCCATACAGGGACGATCTTAGATGGCTGGCCATTGGGATAAATGAGTTCTCAGGATATAGCGTGGATGACTACCCACAATACCTTTCTGGATTCACTTTTATGCTTTTTTCCGACCTTTTTCAAAACAGCTGTATACAATTGTGACCTCTCATGGGAAAACGTTACTAATTATTAATGATTACACTTTTCTAAACTTTCTGCCTTCATTTCCAAGTATTTGGCCATGCTATTCAAGCAAACATAATTTTAAAACATCACAGAAAATATCATTCCGACATTAGAATGACCAGTCACTGGCCAAAAGATTTGAGCTCTTTCAATAGCCGTCCAAATGGCTGGAGATTTTTTTGTTCTTTTTGAATGGATAAGCTTAGCCGTTTATTTTTGTCTAAAACTGATAACACAAGCCATTCAAATGGGTGAATATTTTTTTGAATGGCTAGCAGCAGCCATTCCAATGGCTGAATATTTTTCCGAATGGATAAACATAGCCGTTCGAACTGGTGAAGAATTTTCTTAAAAGGCTAGTAGCAGCCGTTCAAACAGCTGAATATTTTTTTTGTAACTGGTAATCATGGCCATTGAAATGACCTCCTGCCATTCTTGAACAGCTGTTTTAACAACTGTTTGAAAACAGCAAGCAAACAGCTTTAGCCATCGGATGGCTGTTAGTAACGTTTTCATGTGAGAGGTTCACAATTATATGTACAGGGTTCGTGCTACTCCTTGAAGTCCTTGAAAAGCCCTGGTAGTTAATTTTAGATCTCAAGGGCACTTGAAAAGCCCTTGAAAAGATTAATTAATTATTTAATTAATTTAATCAAATAAGCTGTACAAGAGCAAAAGTGAAATTTTTTGGAAACTTGCCTTCTGGCAGCAAAATAAACACAGATCGACGTTAAATTCACAATCCAATTATTTAAAAATTATTTAAAAATTGAGTATTTAACTCAGATTAGACAGTCAGGTATCGATAATATTAAAATCTGTTGATATGATTTGAACAGAGTTAAAATGGTAATTTTATGAAATTTATTTATCATTCTCAGAATTCTTTACCCAGAAGTTGTTCCAAAATTAAATGAGCTTTGGAACAATGGATACAAGGTAATATTGACTGTTGTTTTGTAAACAACTGTTTAGATAGTAGTGAGATATATATACTTCTACGGATATCAGTTGGAACTCAACCTTGCTTCAGCATATTACGTGACTGGTGCCAACAAATTATGTTGACTTTGAACAGCCCCAAGCTCTGTGGATACTTGAGTGTGAAGCACATTGTGTTTAGTGTCAAGAATGAATTGCCATAAAAAGGAAGGATAGAATTGTCTACCGGTATACTGGTATAATTCTTCGGCTAATCCTTGGTAGCAATTGTATATGCCAGCATCTATTCAAATTAATGCAATTGTCATAAAAACTGTTATAAATACATGTGATTAGGGCACAAAAGTATAACAGTGTCAGTATTGATTAACCAAGAAATCAATAAGACGTACTGTATGTGTATTCTTGGCTTTCACTTACGTCATATCAAAATTCAGAAGCATTAAAAAAAAAGATTTCAAATCCAAAATGTTTATGGAATTGTAAAGAGTTTAAAACTACATATGTTGGCCAAATTTTGAAGCGCAAAAGCATTTCGTTCAAGAGTTATAGGCGAACAAGTATTAGATATTTTTAGTAAGAAATGTATGGAGCGGCCATCTTTGTGCCCCTGAGAGGGGCACAAAGATGGCGGCCAAAAATTCAAAGTCTTAATTACACCAAAAATGACATCCAAAAATATTGTATTTGCTATAAGCTCAATTAACTCGGCTTATAAGCACTTATAATGCAAACAATAACTTTCAGCTGATTTAATTTTGTTTATTTTCGCAGCTTATCTGAAATAGCGTGACGCATTGCGTGACACATTTAAAACCTTTGTAAATCGGAAGCAAAACATCTTTAAAACCTGAAACTTTTTGTGAAAGATTATAACACTTGCATCCACATACCATGTTAGAAACAGCTTTGTAGGACATTTTCTTTAGATTTTTTAATTTTTATGACGTCATATGAAAGCCAAGAGTATATTTAATGTTATTTAATATTTTGTCTCCTATTATTTTGCTTTCTCAGGTTGTAATTTTTACAAATCAGGTATGTCCAGATAACCAAGTCAAGCTTGTTTGTATCCTGTTTGCAAATAGGCTGTATAACAAATCAAACATTCATTGACAGTACAATTTTAATCATCAGTTCCCTGCATGTACTCCATTCACGTTCATCAAAATTATGTCCTCTTATAGCTTTAAATTGCCAGTGTAATTATATTACCAGCAGGCTATTTTTTATTGTCCAGTTTAATATTCATGTGCAATTCTAGTAGTATACATGTATGTGATTAACTTTGTTTGAGAGATATCCGTGGGTCAGTGGTTCAATACCCTTTGCTATGTCCTTATAATGTGCTGGACATTTTACTCCATGCTCCAGTCTGCAGTCAGGAAATGTCACACGCCATAAATATATTAAAATAGATTGACTTCACTGCATCACTTAGATGTGTATCAGCAGTTTTTCTGAGTATGTTTATATAATTGTGTTGTGGTTCAAATTTTTCTCTGGTTTGAAAATTTTCAAATCAGTTTAATTTTTATTTTCCTTTAATTGTCTCAGATTCATTACTACAATTATCAGCGATGTTTGGTGACGAAGTTTTGCTGTTAAAACTACGTTGTTGTCATGGGCAATGTGCTATGTTTTCTACGGTAACTTGATTGGATTGGTGGAGTGATTGGATTGGAGTGATTGGACGTCATCAGTAACAAAACGCATTACCGTTGGAAATGTAGCAAGTTGCCCTTGACAACAACATAGTTTTAACGGCAAAACTTCGTCACCAAACATCACTCGTGGCTCAACTGATAATCGTGGTATCATAATCTCAGACAAAGGTAAACAAAAAACAAACTGGTTTGAAAATTTTCAAACCAGAGAACAATTTGAACCACAACATATACATTCATACAAATAGAGTTTAACAAGCAACATTTTACATTTTTGTGCTAGCTTTACATTCAAAAGAAACAACTGAGTGTAGCAGACTTGAAGTCCAAAATTGAGAAGATTGTTAGTGAACTAAAAATACCTTTTCAGGTGAGATTTGGATTACCAGTAAAATGTATTTGTTTTTATAGTAGAATTATTGCAGTAGAGGTGAGGGGAGGAGCAGGGGGGACTGCTTTGTTTCTGATTTTTGTTAAGACAATTGAAGGACTTGGTGCATAAAGGGCCTCTTTGGAATTTTGACATTTTTCATTAACAAACTCTGTTTTTTGAGCCAAGAAAGTACTCTCATGTAAAAGCAATGACAGGTTTGTGTAAGTTAAAGTAACAGAAAGCCAGCCAGGCCAAAAGATCCTGTATTTTCACCAAAAAAAAAGAAAATGTATTTTGGTTCCTGTGGCACCTTAGCTGGTACCTACTTTTCAGGTCAAAACAAATTTTTTATTTCAGCTAATGTTAACCAGCCATTTTTTTAGCAACAGAGTGCTTTTTTCCCAGGGGGGTACTCCCTATAATGGGTTATACGGGGATGCTCCGCCCGAAAGGGGTACCTTTTTTAGGCTGGAGGTATATGAAAGGGTCGGGATTTTACGAGTTGAAGTATATGAAAGGGTAGGGATTTCACAAAGAATAGGAAAGGGTAGTGAAAACACGCCGTTGAAGCATAAAAAAGGTAGGGAAAACTGCCATTAAGTATTATAAAAAAGCCTTTCAAAGGCTATATGAAAGAGGTACCATTTTCAATGAAAGGTATATGAAAGGGGTACCTTTTCTGTCAAAAACGGTATATGAAAGGGTAAGGGTTTGGACCTTGGGGCGGAGTACCCCCCCCCCCCCCCCGGGGCTTTTTTGACCAAAAAAGACAATTTTTAAGTGTTCAAAAATGACAAAATTTGACATATTACATAATTATAGGTCCATTATGCACCCATTTGTTGTTGTTCTTTGTAGGTTTTTATTGCACCAGGGCTTAATGTTTATCGTAAGCCTGTTACTGGTATGTGGAAACATCTACTTGAAAAGGTATTGGAGCATAGGAACATATATTTTTACCACAATTGCTGCTAAACTTGCAATCTGATTGGTCGACGTGAGTGGTAAATGAGAGTCCAGACATTCGGTGCTGACGCTAACATCACACGCGCTTGAAAAAAAACAATCAGATTGCGAGAAAGTTATAGACAACGCTTGCTCTTTCTTTGCTGTCATGTTTTGTAACAAGACCTCGATTTTTCCTTCTATTTTTTTCTAAATATTGTTGTAAAAAACAAATTTACACCGGTTTTCTGTGGTGTGGACTCTTATTTACCACGATTTACATCATCACATGGTTAAAATTTGTTGCTGACTCACTCGGTTGCACCTCGTGAGTCCACAACATTTTGACCATGTGATGACGTAAATCGTGGTAAACAAGAGTCCACACCACGGAAAACCGGTGTAAATTTGTTAATTTGATAAGATGTACTGAAACTGTCCCATATGAAAGTTAGAAATGTTGAGATCAAGAAAATAAAGCAATTTTAACCAGACCTAAGTGACTGTGTCTTCCATGGTTTTGTGGAGGGAGGGGGTGGGGGACTTAATAGAGTGAGGTGGCACTTATTAAAATCTTGAAGCTCAAGAGGGGGGCAGTGTTTACAGTATCTAACATAATAACATGTCCAGACTAGACTGCATGGTATGAATTTTGCATCAATATTTTTAATGTTTAGCGATAACCTCAGTTTATTTTGGAGGTTTCCTTTTTGAAATATTACAATATATTTTATCATATTTTTAAAAAATATTTTGAGTGACTTGACATTGAAATAAGTGTTTTTCTGTAAAAAAAAGCTGAATTAGTAAGATACAATTACCTTCAAATTTAAAAAGTCAAATGACTGGTAAAAAGTCAAGTATTCTCTGAAAGTAAATAAGTTCTCTTGTTTTCCCACATTTCCTCTCATTGTGACAGGCCAATGATGGTGTCACAGTAAGCCTGAAGGACAGCTTCTACGTTGGTGGTAAGGATTCATTTTATTGAGTTTAGATTTTGCATTAAGCCCCTCGTTATCTATATTGAAATGCTAGCCTCAGTTGTAGTACAAGGAATTAATTTAAATGATATTCCAACTGTTAGAAAAATTGTACAAAGGGACAGAAACATTGAAACCACATCAGACGTTCATGTATAGTATCATCTACCTAGGGTCACGAGCTGTGAACGATTTACTAAGGATTAAAATTAATGATGTTTGAAATTTTTGGGATTGACAATTTTGCCAGATTCTGGCAGGAGTTCTGGCATCACCAAACCCTTTCTCCCCATTTCTGCCTCTTTTCTTAATGAATTGCCTTCTTCTTGAGGCTAGAAACTAAATATGCCTCCATGGCCAACCGAATTTCAAAAATATTTAATAATAAATATTATGTTGACAGCTAAAATCTAGCAGAGGGACAAGGGCCCCTTTCTTGGTTGAAATAAAATAAGGTCAGAAGGGCTCAATTAACACCTTTTTATTCCTCCCCTTTTTAACTTTGGCGCTTCTCTTTATCAAATGAAAATCCATACCCACCAAGATTTTGCATGATTCTTTTTTGGATAAAAACTATTGGATGTTTTTCATCTCATTTTGGATGTTTTATGTGAGTAATTTAAGACGATTTTTCTTGTTTGATAACCCTTTCACTCCCAGAGTCAATTATCGAGACATGTGGTGTGTTCTAACTTTTAATGCTACGTTGTGACCATTCAAATGAAACCTCTTCAACAGTACTTTTCCATGGTACCATTTGTTCTAACTTTTGAGTCTGTGGATGAAATTCAATGGTGTGACCATTCAAATGAAACCTCTTCAACAGTACTTTTGCATGGTACCATTTGTTCTAACTTTTGAGTCTGTGGATGAAATTCAATGGTGTGACCATTCAAATGAAACCTCTTCAGCAGCACGTTTGCATGGTGCCATTTGTTTTTCAATATTTTGCAAATTTGAAGTTGGGATTCTTTTTTTTAATTTTGATACTTGACACTCTTGAAAGTCAAAGGGTTAAACTGCTCAAAGCCATCTGAGGGTGATTGGAAGACAGAGAACTTAAAGCAGATGATTTATTATTGTTGTAACTGCAGTTTATGTCAATTATTTATCACATTCTTGCTTTTAGACGCAGCAGGCCGAGCAGCAGGCTGGGCTCCAGGGAAAAAGAAGGACTTCTCCTGTAATGACAGAACGGTAAGAAAACAGCTAAGTCACAGCTTGGCAGGCATTTTACTGAATCATGATTTCTATTTAAGACCTACTGAAGAGAGGTAATTCTGAGTGAATCTTCAAATCTCTCGAAATGTGTTCAAATTAGTTCGCTGGAAAATATATTATAGACGTTACAAAATGCAGATGTGAAATGATGGAAGAAGTGGTTTTGCTGTGGTATTTTGCGTTAAGTAAAATTGTAGATGAAGGCACACAGTTCTGAACTTAAAATGAAAAACTGGATCGCACCCTTTAATTTTGATGCTAAAACACTCCAACGACATTATCCATCACCCAACAAGGAATGTTTAGGAAAACGCTTGGAATAGGGTCACTGTTTTCCATGTTATATTAGCGCTTTTAAAGGATACTTTGTGAAAGCCAATACAGTTTGCTCTTTTCGGTTCCTTTAGCTGAATATTTCACTGGCAGAAAATTTTAGGCAAAGAAATCTTATCCCCCACATCTACAAGCTGCTTTCACCTTTCAGAAAATCCCAGCTGACCTTTTCTACGTACCCAAAGGTGCATCTTTTGCCCCTTCGAAAAACAAAGGGCATTTAATTTGTCTATTTTACGAAAATTTGAGGTGACATTTTTTTTATCTTTTTTTAGGCGACTTAAGAAAATTTTAGTTTCTAATCTAAATCTATAATGACTTTTTAAGTTGAACTAAGGCCTTCCGAAAAGCTTTCCACCGAAAGGATTTGTTGGGCACTCCTCAGTGATAATCGTTCGAACTTTACATTGATATTACGAAGAACAGTATGTATGTAGTTAAAGGAGAAGTGTGACTGGCTAGTCACTCAGTTCATAAGGAAAAAGCGAGCTGAAAATTAAGTGGACTTGGTTGTTCAAAGAGCACATTATTCTATCCATATAATGGGTAAATTATTTATAATTATTGTATGTAGCAGTCCACGGCTCACTGGAAGATTATTTTTAAATGAAAGTGATCCCTTTTTTTAAATAAAGATGATGATGAAATTACTACCCATTATATTTGATGAATAAGAAGGGTTATGAATATGTTCCCTTTATTGTCTGCTCTTTGAAGAAACCAAGGCTCAAACGATATATCTTATCATGCCCTGGTGCCTAACGCTTTTCTCGGCGCCCTGGCAACTATCACAAAAGCGTTCCTCAAGAGAACCTCAGATACTCAGGGTAATTGCAGCTGTAATTAAATTAGTATGCTAGAGGAAGCATAGCTCTATGGATAATGAATGCTATCGAATCTTCACATTTAACAAAGTTTACCAGAAAGAGAAATGTTTTTTTTTTTCATCCTGTCATGTCAATTCTGCGTTGATTATTACTTGTTCTCTGTTATGTACATATTGCATCTTATCCTAGTTTGCAGCAAACATCGGAATTGATTTCTACACCCCTGAAGAGTTCTTTCTGAAAGAGAAGCCAGTACCATTTGAGTGGCCTAAGTTTGTACCGGTATGTTTTAATGTATGTGACAGCATTATTCTGAGGTCTCTTGTGTTCCTAAAATAAATATATAAATTGGCTTATTTTCAACAAACGCGGTGCTTAATAACAGTCGTTATATGAATGACAAACCTGTGGCCCTCTCATTACAGAAAGGTTGTACCACTTACATGGAACTATGCCGTCTACTCGTCTTAATAGTTGTCAGTTTGCCAAATTAACAGAAAAGCATCTAAAGCCTTGCTCACTAGCTTGCTCTTAGCCTGTGAACAGGCTCCTTTTCGGGGTATATTGGGTGAAAAGAGCGCTCATCGATTTTCTCAAATGCAATACCCCCAAAAAGGAGCTTAAAAAGGTACTTAAAAGGAGCCTAAAAAGATACTTAAAAAGGAACCTAAAAAGGAACCTAAAAAGGAGCCTAAAAAGTACTTAAAAAGTGCCAAAATAAATTTGATTGCCAGTAGTTAAGGACTTGGCGGCACCAGATCAGTTTTGCAAAACTGATCTGATGCCAAGCCAAGTCTTAACTACTTCCCATCTGTTGGATTAAAAAATATAGAAAAATCAAATGAAACTATATGTTAATAAAAACAAATGGTGCGTTTATTCCATTGCGTGATTTCCTTTGCGTGACACAATTCTCGGAAAAACAGGGGAAGCCCCCTATGAAATGAGTCATCACTATAGCTATTATTTCAGATCACGAGAGAAAATATTTTCAACATATTATGGGGTTTGATTTAACTTTACAAGATCGCTCAACTTTGCCAAGTCTGTTCTAAACTCAATAAAACGCTGTTTATCTATCAGTGATATCAAAGGTGTGTGAAATATTATGCCTTCCACTCTTGGTTGTATTGGTTCAGTTTCCCACGCGTGGGAATCTTTATTGTTCTCTTTTGTTTCCATTGGGAGGGGGAAAAACCTTTTTCAACTGATAATATTAGACTGTAAACAGGATGGAACTATTCGTGTGTGACATTCTCGAAAAAACAGGGGGTTTCCCTATGAAATGAAGTCATCCAATGCTATTGTTTTCTTATCTTAAAATTCGTTTCCCACGCGTGGGAATATTTATTGTCTCATCACCTTTTATGACAACCATCAAAGAGTTAGCATTTGGATTAAAAATAACATCTACGCAATGGAACAAAGATAGTTTCCCACGCGTGGGAATCTTTATTGTGAGGAAATAAGTCATCAGATTGTAAACAGGATGGAGTTATCGGTGTGTGACATTCTCGGAAAAAACAGGGGGAGCCCCCTATGAAATGAGTCATCACTATAGCTATTGTTTCAGATCACGAGGTGGCCATATGATTTTTTAACCAATGATTAGCGTACCCATAAATTTAATTTATCAGAAAAATTATCAGAAGTGTACACGTTTGATAAACTGTTGTAATTCAAATTTTATAATGGCCGTATGCGTAACTGTTGATTCCGTCTTCTTGTATATATCGTTTGTCATCAAAGCAACTGAGTGAGACCTTATTGATTTCATAACTTCCTAATTGATGGTTTTGACTTCTGATTGTTTTCATTTTATGATACATCTGTTTATTCTTTAATAGCGTATCTTTATAGTTTTCATGTTTGATATTATTTTTTATAACATTCTTTTTAATCCCTTTAGCAGTCTTACCTCCTGATTGGTTGTCTTTTATATAGCTATACATTTTTGATCTCAACCCAACAAATTCACAAATAGGAACTCCTGCGGCTTCATCTTTGAATTTACCAATAACTTTTTTATTTGTCTTATCAAAATACGGGGAGCTTTCAGGGTAGTCGCTGTTATCGAATTTATTTTTATCATTCCAAAAGTCTTGGTATACATCTTCAGCTTCGATTTCATAGGCCAAGCTGTCTGTGTCTGTGAAGAGTAACTTGGCTTTGTCTTCATATTTCTTTTTAATGTAGTTATAATGGAAATCGTACATTAACGTCTTGCTTAAATCTAAGATGCACATACCCACATATGCCGGCCTGTTTAGGGTAAGTGTTTCTTTGATCTTATGCACAGCTACTAGATTTTCGTTGAAGATCTTACTACTAACATACGTTGGTTTACTGGCATATTTCAATAGTTTTTTTTCATCGGTGATTAGTCTTACATCTACTCGCTTTCTAATATTTTCCATCGTTTTACCAAATACAGAGTTATTCATAAGTTTAAAGAAGTCTTTTTCAAAAGCATTTTTTGCGTTCTTCCTTTTTTCTGTATTAAAGTCGATATACTGTTTTAACCAAGGAGATTGATCAAACTCTAGTACTCGATGGACTTTAGTTATTTTCAAACCAAGATCAGTGTATAATTGAAGGTTCCTATAATGGAGCACGTATTTTTCTTTGTTCTTCAAGGTTGGTATCAATTTATGAACTAAACCAGTTGATATTTTATATTTCTTCGCTATGTTTTTACAATACCCAGACAACATACTCTCAGTTACTTTAACCTTTTCCGGTCCTAGCGGGTAGTCATTATGAAGATTGTGTAACCCTTCAGGATACTCTAAATCTATTTCCAGTATCAAACCCTTCTCACTATCTTCTTTATACTTGGCTAGGTCTATCTTATCGATCTGTTTTTGTGTCATCCATCTGAATCCGCCTGTTGGAAGGTATTGACTCATTGCCCAGCCATACAGATTATTGGCGTCAAGATACATGATATACTTTGAGGGCGCCTTCTCATCATATGTTTTCATGTATTTATTATTTGCTTTTCCATAGCGGTTGGCTATATAGCTGATTCCGCCACGCATGCCCTTTTCAATAAATTGAAACATATCAATATCGACCATAAGCTCTAATTTAATGTCAGTCATTTTTAGCATAGCATCCCATGACAAACCGGGAGATGTGAAATAATGACATGGATCAAGTTTATAGTATTCTAGGCATGTTTTCCTGAAGTTTTCGAATACATCAGCTAACAGAATGATGTCAGATTTAAGGTATAAGTCATGGTACTCGCCCATATTTTTAAGAGAGAATGTATTCCACACATTTTGGGCATGTTTATAGTCTTCGTCTGATATATGTTCATCATTTAATATGCTGTAAAATTCTTCTTTCGGTGGTAGCTTTTCATCGAATTTATTAAAACTGTCCATGTAGTCGTAAGGGTATACTCCTTTTCTAGCCATCAGATCAAGCTTTTTACCTTTGAATTTTTGAGAGGTATATTTTAATGATTTTCTTGGTAGATTACTCACAAGTTTTTCCAAACCAGAGCTCATGAATTGGAAACTATCGAGAAAGGTTAAGTGATTACCCAACATGAAAGCCATATACTTTTCCATATTATTCGGAATTGCATTGATATTCATGCATGATGAAATGAGAGTCATACCCACGGAGATTATGGAATATCACAGGTATTTTAATTTCTTCTGGTTTTATTCTGAGTTTTAAATTACAATCTTGATGAGCGGATCCTCTGTACTGACCAGTTATATGACAGTGATCTCTTACTCTTAGATCGGTTTTGTTATATTCTTTCTCGCATATATGGCATTTATCAGCTTTTTGGAATTCTTCTTCATCGTCTTTGGTCATTCTTGATGGTTTATTGAATTCTTTTTTCATAACCTTCTTACAATATTTAACTTCCTCCAGCATAGCTTCCATGAATTTGTATACAGCTCTTTCGCCTCTATAGACCTGAACTGGTTTACTGTATTTATCATCATAGCAACAGATGACTTTGTATCCATATCCACAGTCTTTATGTTTTTGATATGATTCAGTATATGATTTATCATTGTTTGGTTGACATCCTTGTACTTTTTCTGTAATAGCCTCAAAATCAGCGTAGATTACAAATGGAACAACTAACTGTTTATGATAATTGTTAAATTTTAATATGTTATTATCTTTTTCAGGCATTTTTACAGCTTGTTTACCATTAATTACAATACAGTTTTCTTTATGATTATTAAGGATTGTTTCAGAACTGAAGCATTGTAGACAATGCATGCAAAAATGTTTTCTGTGTTCGTGTTTCGTCTGATTGTACATGAATTTATTGAAGTCTTTTATTAATACATAATGTTTGTTTTCGTTTTCTGTGATCAATAACAAGTTCATATGATCTTCGTACTTTTCTTTGGATACATAGATAGGATATGGTTGCTTTTCCTCATAACCGAATACATTGATGTTGATTTCATTTTGTTTTTCTATTTTATTATACAGTTTGACAGTCACTGGGAATTGAATTCCAGAGTAATCTAATTTTTCAATAAAATCTTTGTCGACGTTTTTGATTCTCTGTGGATATTTGTCTTGAGGGTTCAAGTACCTTATATGACACCATCTAAAACACTCATTGTCTTTATTTTTCATGTTTATCAATCCCTTAGCACTATTTCTTAGTTCTGAAGGTAATTGAATGTAAGATGATCCCTTTAATGGTTCGTATTTAACAATATTAATATAGTGGTTGTCAATAGATCTAATTGTCCATCCAGAACCCTCAGAAATCCATTGAGCTACACTATTTAATATCTGTTGTTTAGACAATTGTAACGCTTCAGCGATTTCTATGTGGTTAATAATCGTCTGAGCCACACTGTTAAAATATGCAGTCTTAGACACTATTTCATCACCAGCTAGTTTCTCAAATGTGACCTTTAGTGTTTCAACAAATTTAATTCCTTTTGTATCACTTAGTAGGGTTTTAAAATGGTTTTCAATACCTTTTCTTGTTTGTTGTAATTGTGTTAAAGGGTCTTTATTATTCTTTAATGTAATTTCGAAGGATTTAGTATAACCTTTTAGAGCTTTGTCTGTTTGCTCTATCTTAGTCCTTAGAGCTGGAACAGGTTTAACTGTTTTTTTAGTCCTTGGTGTAGGAATTGGTGTCTTTTTTAATTGTTCTATTTCTTCTAACCATTCAGAAGGTGGGGGTGGTAATCTTTTCCTCTCAAAATAGTCAACCAATTCTTTTACTGTTTGTCTTGGTGTAGGCACTGGTCTCCTACGTTGTTTTTCGTCATCCCCTATTATAATTTTAGGAGCTGGTTTAGCATTCTGTTTCATTAACAGTTTAATTAGTTCTGACTTCTTAAGTTTCATAAGTTGGAATTTTTCAAAATTCATTCTATATATATATAACTATATATAATATTTCTTTAAGTCATTTTCATAGTGCATTTATTTTTGGAATCATTTTGGAAATAATTTGAGATAATCATATATGATTGGTCATATGATTATCTTTTTATGATATTCTTGTGTTATTCGTTGTTGTATTTTTGTGAATTCAATTGATGAATTCTAGTTTTATTGTGTTTATATTTACTTGCGGGATGGAAATATTTATTGCATTCAATACAATGATATTTATTCTCTGGGTTGTTATTATACTTCTTACAATAAACACGTCCCATAATACGTTTTTCTTCATCAGTTATATACTTTTTAGGTCTTCCCCTTGATTGTTTTTCCATTACTATATAGTATGATTATTTTTTTAAGTCATTTTAGTGCGTTTAAATAATTTATAGTATTTTTAATTTATACCCATATTTCAGTTTTCAATTCAGCTATATTATCAACTTTGGTTTGTTTCAACACATTACATTCATCATCATATCTATTGTTTTCTATCTCATTGCAGATAATATTCAATAACTGTTTCAATGTTATATCTTCATCAATTTCATGTATTTTTTTATGATAAAGTTTCAATAATTTCTTTTTATATTGTAACAGATCCAATCTACGCTCATTATCATATATTTTATCATGAAGATTGTCTATTTCATCTTCACATTCCTGAATTTGAAAATTTATTTTTTTGATATATTTCTCAATGCCACTCATGATATATATAAACATTATATATTTTTGACATCTTTTAACGGTATCCATGAATTAAATTCTTTTGGATAACCAGACCATGATACCAAAGCTTGTTTTTTCTTATAGTCTCTTTTGATAACCTTATCTATACGAAAAACATCTTGTTTAGCTTTCAATAACTCCTGTTGATAGAAACTCCCTTGTATCTCTTCATCATTGAGATCCTTTAGTTTGTAAGTGACTGGTGTTGTGTTTTGAATTTTATCAACAATTTTATCAAATCCCATCTGGGACTCGGATTTTTTTTCCGAGTCTTAATTTCTCCTTACATTTAATATCTTTGTTGTTATTGTTGTTTCATCTTTATATACTCACTTTGGAGGTTGGTTGGCTGCATCTTGATATGCTTTAATGTGACAGCGCGATGCTGTTAGTGAGTTTCACATGTGCTAGTCAATACTTGGCTGTGTAGCCGCGCGATGCGGTTCCAGTCAAGACCCACAAATTGACCCTTGCTCACCATAGAGTCTCCAGTAGCTCAGTGGTTAGAGCATCCGACTAGATCACGGAGGGTCGTGGGTTCAAATCCCATCTGGGACTCGGATTTTTTTTCCGAGTCTTAATTTCTCCTTACATTTAATATCTTTGTTGTTATTGTTGTTTCATCTTTATATAATAAATATTTCTTCACTAAAATTGCTTGTATAACCCTTATCAAAAACTGGTCTTTTGTATTTGCTTATCCTAACCTTATCGCCTATTTTGAATTTCGGCTTCTGTTTTGATGTTTGCATATCACCGTATAAATTGAAATATACTAAACCTTCATTCTTTTTCATAGATGCTTCAATAGGTTTCATTTTAATACTTGAATGCTTTGTACTGTTGTATTCATTTAATAGTTTTGGTAACATGTCTAAATATTGTGTTGTATTTTGAGCTGTAAATTGTTTCCACATTTTAGATTTTAATGTTCTGTTAAATCTCTCAATAACAACAGCTTTACCTTCATTGAAAGTAGAATACATCTCAATATTACTTTTCTTTAACCAGTCTTTGAAAGTTTTATTATAGAATTCAGATCCTTGGTCTACCCAAATAAATTTCGGTTTCCGTTTTGATTTTTTAATAACATCATTAAATGATTCAGTGATTGTATCACCTGTTTTATTTTTAATAGGGATGCTCCAAGCAAATTTCGAAAACACATCAATGATGTTTAACAAATATCTATAGCCTTTATTCCATTTTGAAAACTTCTGCATTTCTACAAGGTCAGCACTCCAAATATCATCTATTCCATTAACAATAATTCTTCTTGTTTTAAATTTTCGTTTGATTGGCTTATGTAATTCATCGGCTAATTGTTGAGCCCAATCATTTTTACTCAACGCCGCTTCAAGTTTTTTGACTTCCTTTTTTGTTTAACACCAAGACCTAATCCAAGTTTTTGTTTTACATCAATCGTGTTTCTAGCCAACCAATGACCCCATTGTCTTTCATTGTATGGTACGTTGTCTAAAGCTTGAACCATTTTTCGGTCTGCCTTATTTTTACATTTCCTATCATCCTTGCAGACTGAATAATCGACATCGTGCTGCATGGCAATGGCATCCGTTCTTCCTGTAGGTTGGTCATATATTTCTAATATTTGGCCAGTGGTTGGGTTATATTTAACTTGACTCTCTAAATCATTATAAGGCCCAGTATATTTATGACCGGGTAATGTCCACCCTCCTTTTGGTTTCGGAAGCTTCCCAATGGCCTTATGAATATCGATCCCACTACCTTTATGCAATGGATGTAGTTTCTTACTAATATCTGAAGTTAAACTATCTAAGGCTTGATCCAGATATTTGTTAGCCATACCTTTGATCTTTTGTTTAGCAAAATCTGATTTAATAGCCTTTGAAGCACCAATTCTACCTAAATTATACAAACCTTTTAAAGCGCTTTTAGCTGCAATTTCACCAAGACTGTGGGAATTTGCTATATTTAAAAAGCCCCCATCTTGTGAGGGCCCAATTAGTTTCCCTGTTTTTGTTTTATAAATTTGGTTTTTGTAATACCACATTCAGCACAAGTGCATTTTAGCATAATTCGACCATTTTTAGTTTTCACATAACGTTCGCTTCCTTGAATGCATTGAGTGAATTGTTTCTGTTTCACACAATAACTTTTCGTCATTTATATATATGAGTTAGATATTTTTGAAATAATGTTCGAGGAATCTCTCATTCTTCATTGTGTCATATATGTCAAATACTTGCAATAAATTATAATACGAATTCCCCTTATTCATTTCGTTCAGAAAGTATAAACAGAAGTAGCCACATGTAGACGTTTTTATGTTTTGGATTTGGTTGTTTTGGTGAAGCAGTGTCATATTCCTTCTTTTCGCATGATTTACGATCTCTTGAAATGGAGGCATACCGAAACTATCAAAATAATTTATCACGTTGTCTTTTACATAAGTTGTAACCCAATGAGATCCTGCCATATAACTAGGTTCTAGATTGTAAATAAATAACGCTTGGCTATGATTATGTGGAACTCTTTCATCCCTTGACAGAACATCACTGATTGGGATGTTTAAATATCTGCACCATTTTATTAGATCATGATTACTTAACGGGATGTCTTTGTGGAATTTCGGTTTTACAGTATTGCTCCTAGAAGTGGGATGCCATTGAATGGGCTGTTTTTCCCTAATAGCAAGCCTTCGCCTCTTTTTGTTGTCTTTTTTTTTGGTTGTTTTTTTTAATCCCCATACCAATCTTATTATCAGGCCAACTCCCATAAAATGGAGGTGGTTGTCTGTATATGCCTAGTCTTGGAGCTCCTCTACCAGCTTTTTTCTTACTAGTTCCGAGTCTAGGAGCACCACTACCAGTTTTACCAGTTAAAGCATTTAGAAGGAGTGGGACACCAATGCTTGCCAACAGAGTGCCTAAAAATCCTCCTGATTGTGTTTTTGTTGGTGTGATATGAACACCCGAACCTGATTGAAGGGCATTCAATATATCCTGTTTTTGTTTCGTCGATAAAAGATGCTTATATTCTATCAGCTTATTGATTTTTTTTTGTGGTATGAGAAAACCACCAGACTGTATGCCTTTTCCAGATATAGCTTTAACAACCTGACTAGCACCTTCTGAAGCCAAACCAGCAAGAGCTGAAAGACCAAGGGTTTTACCAATAGTTGGTAAATCTGCACGTCCAAGGGTTAGAATAGTAGTTAACAAACTCCCACCGATTTGTTTTCTAATATTTGTTTTCACAAGCTTAATGTCCATACCCTTATTCAATAGTCGATTATTTTCCAATCTTTTTTTTACCATCGCCGGGACATGTAGAGTATCATTACCACGAAGAGAGTCCTTTGAAAGCCTGAGAACAATCGTTTCCCTTTTATGGAAAGCATTGCTAAGATTTTTCTTTTGATTGTCAGACAATTTCACATTAATCTCATAAAGTTGAGTCATTTGTTGTATATAATATATGTTATATAATTTTCTGGTTATAAAACATATATGAAATAATTATATTATTTGATTAGTAATTTATTACTTTTTACACTATAACCAATTCATTGCCAACCTTATCAATAACAACTTCTTCCTTATACAAAACTATAGCATGTACATTAAAATTTGCAGCTGGGTTAGCTGTTAATCTATATCGTAATATAAGCTGTTTTGGATCTCTTGTTACTTTTTCAGTTTGATATGTAAGATCAAAATAAATTAATCCATATAGAGAATTGTAATTTGCTAAATTCAATTGAGTTCCACTATTATAGTCGTTTTTCCTAAAACCGTATGACATTAAATCATTAAATATTCTTACTTTTGATTCCGAATCATACTCAGTTTCTGGATAAAAGACTCCGTTACCATACTCTAATATGCAATTTAGTAATGATGAGTTGTTATCTCCTACATTTAATTTAAAAGTGTCCATTAAATAAGGCGAATCTTCAACCATTGCATCATTAGGTGGGTTGGTTCTTTTTAAATAAACAAAAATATGTTGAACATTATCAATACTACTTGATATTTGGAAAAATCCTGATGATTGTGAAGGAGCTGACAATTCATACATCTCCCTTAAATATTTCCATTGTGTTTCTTTCAAAAATGAACTAACAAATTTATCATACAGAGAATCTTTTGGTGTTAATTTTGGAACCCAAAGCAGAAACCTATTAACAACAATTCTGCCAGCATCAGTACCATTAGCCATGTGAATTAGTTCATCATCATTTTGTAGCTCAATGTTGAATTGTAATTGCATAGGTACTAACATTTTATCTTCAAGTTCTTCAAAAAATGAAAAACGATTTAACGGAATAATAATATTGATGTTTTTAGCGCCTCCATTACCATCGTTTTGTACAGCTTGAGTTTGCACTCGTCTAGCTTCATATCCTGTATTAGTATTAGCTGTTGTATTATCAGTATCTAAATACCAGAAACTGTTTTTAGCTACTGATCTGCTAAAATCATCAGAGTATTCTAACAAATTTTTTACGAAAGTCACTTTATGCAAATTATCAGTATCATAAACTAGTTTACCTGCAGATTTAATCATAAGATGATCAATTAAACTATGTGATCCATTTATAATTGTAATTCTATCAGCTTGGGCATAGCCTGCTCCATCTGCTAGTTTTTGAAGCTGAAATTGAACTTCAAAATATGCATTATACCAATCGTAGAAACTCGATCGATCATTGATCGTGAATTTATACCCATTTTTCACTTGGTGTTGATTGTTAGCTGGGGCTCTGATTACATCATCAAGTTGGAATCGTACCAACTCATATCTTTGCAGATATTCACTTGTTCTAAACGACATTATATTATTATGTTAGATAATTTTACAATTATATACCATAATTTTGTAATATATAGATGTTTTCAATCATTTTATTGATTCTATACTACTCTTACTCTACGCCTTCTTTTCACACCAGATCCTGATATCAATCTATTGAGTATCATATCAGTACTTTCATCTTGCTGTTGCTGTTTAATGGGTGAGGATGGAACATTTGCCGTTTGTCTTGTAGCTCCTTTTCTCAAATTTGCCAATCTTTTCATTATTAGGTCTCCTGACTTCTGTGATACTGCCTCACCCAATCGCTTACCTGCATTCGATATCCCCGATTCTAGTGCCTTCTTTGCTATTGGCTTAGCAAATTTCTTAAAAACAGCTGATGCCACACTCTTTAATGGTTTGAAAATATTATCAACGATAAGCCCAGACCCTTTGTGTTGATATACAAATTTACCAAGTTGTGGATGGTAAAATCTTTTGAATTCATATGGTTTCATTTATACTATTATGTTATATTATTCTAAACTTTTCAGGATTAGTGAAAATGATGTATCTGCCCCATTCAGGTCAACTAATCTTCTTTTTCCATCGGTGATATAAATCCTTATACTAGAAATCGTATTCTTATTCACAGGATTATAGGTGATTCTCCGGGGTTCTAAGGTGAATGAATAACTAGGTTGGAGAACACTGGTTGAGAAGGAATAAATTATGTCCGTATCTTGACCGTCTACAAGTGAATCATTAATCAGATCACAATGGATATTCAATACATCTGTATCTTGTGATAGATTAGGCACTCTTGGCCCTATATTCGTCCCACTTTGTAATAATTTCTTATCAAACCCGATGAGTTCATTGAAATTGGAATGGGTTAGATCAAGTTGGTAATTCTGAGCCAATACTATCGTTACTCTGAATGTTGTATTATCGAATTCGAGAGTGATCGGATACGTATCACCAGTCTTTGTTATCTCCTTGATATATGTGTTGAAGTCTGTATAATTCCATACTCCAGCTGGAAAGGTGATGTTGTTAAATGTTGAACCACTATCGGAGCTATATTTGATTAATTGATTGTTGTATCCAGCATTAATATTAAACCATGTAAAACTCATATTGATGATTCTGTTAAGACCAATAACATATTGCATATTTCTATCCAAAATTATAGGTCTAGTAAATTTTGTTGTAAAATCCTCAGGTTTATTATTCCCTTGATCTTTTACACTATAAGATGATAATACTATCTCTCGTTCCATTTATATAATAAAGTTATATTAATTATATTTTGAAATATTGACTAAACAATTTATTATATTGTGGTCTATTGATTGTTGATGTCTTCAATAATGTGTCCAATATAACTACTCCTGTATTTCGCATATCAATGCTAGTATTTCCTGCCAATATTTCACCAATAATCAATTCCAATTTTTTAACAAGCTGCTTTACATCATTATAAAACATAATATTTCCGCCTCTCTGTTTTTTTCCCCGACTCTGGATTCCAGAACCTTTTATTGTTTCCAATTTAGTATTATAATGTTTTATGTATTCATTTAAAGTAACTCTTGCGTTGTCTATTCTTTTGTTTCGCATTTGCCTTTCACCTGATGATATCTCCCCCTTATTGTATTGTTTTGTAACATATGCTTTATAGCCACTTAATTGACTCCTTTTTGATTTGGCCTCCTTTATAATCTTATTAAGATATTTCTTAGTCTTTTGGGGTGTTATTGTTGATTGATTCAATATCTTATCCACATTTTCATAATTCACAATACCAATATCATTCAAAATCTCATTACTCGTATCTTCATCATCTAATGCATAATCGATCTCTTCGTCGTCATCATATTCTGGTGGTAAATCCTCAGGTTCCGGAGGCTGGTACTGAGGATCAACATAAATCTGCTTCTTTCCTTCAATAAGATCTTGTAAAGATTCGTCATATGTTGGAGGTTTTGGTATCAGTTGTTTATCTTGTTGTGGTGGTACATAATCACCAAAATCAATCAGACCTTCTACATCCATGTCTTCATATGGATCAACTTCAGGCATATAGTCAATACCAGGCTCACCTTTCTTAGGTGGTCGGTTTTTTCTCTGAGGCATCCTTAAATCTAAATTACTGTCAATAACATCATCTAATTTACTAGTCACTGGTTTAAATACCTTCGCCAATGACTGTTGGCTTGTCTGCTGACTAATATCATGTTTCGTAATTCTATCATGAACATAATTAATCTTATTCCCTAAATCAGATTTACTCTTTGCGAGTTCTTTCCACTTAAGTAAACTCATTTATTGTTATATTATTACATTACATAAAAATGAAAATCATATATAAAAAATAACGTTTAACACCGTGTTATACACCGTGTATAACACCATGTTATATTGAAATAATATACCCATATAATATAAATGAAAATACCAAATTATGACGTTGAAGACGATGTTGTCTCAAACTTTAAACAGTTATATGAATTCATGCCTGATCGATCATTTCGGATGTTGGTTTGCGGACCCAGCGGTTCGGGGAAAACTAATGCACTAATGCATATGATCATCCATCTGTTGTATTTTGATAAAGTATATCTTTATGCTAAAAACTTAGAGCAGTCCAAGTACCAGAATCTTATGGATATGTTCCAACCAATAAGTGATGAAGTTGGCTATGAAGTTATTGAAGCAAACAACGATGAGATTATTCCCGTTGAAGACCTTGACTGTGACTCACAGAAATTAGTAGTATTTGACGATTTCGTATGTAATAAAAACCAAAAACCATTGGTCGACTATTTTATACGAGGAAGACACAAAAATTGCAGTGTGATTTATCTGAGTCAAAGCTACTATAAGACACCAAAAGACATAAGATTGAACTGTTCACATTTCTCTATTTACGAATTCCCAAGTGCTAATGAGAAGAGTCTAATTTGCCGTGAAAACAGTATTCCAAAAGAATTATATGAGAAAGCAACTAAAGAACCATATTCCTTCGTATATATTGATAAGCCACGGAAATTCACAACTAAGAATTTCAATGGAAAAATATAATATAACTCAATTATATATGAGTTACTCAAATGGAATTTTACCATCGTCAACATCAACATCAATGGCGACACCACAACGTGGATTACCTGGCGTTGGGTTCAAATTGACAGATGATGGTAATTATGATATGCAAAACAAGAAATTAGTTAATGTCAAGGATCCTACAAATTTTAAAGATGTTGTCAACAAAGAGTATGGAGACACACATTATTTAAAGTTAGATGGAACAACTCATATGACTGCCGATTTTGATCTGCGAGGGAATAAATTAATTCTACCTGGAGAAATTGATATGGATCGAAAACTGATCACAAATATGGATACGGATGAAAACAATGATCTTTCTGCGGTGAATATGATAACTTTAAAAAAATATCACGCTGATGCCCCAGCTCACACTCATGAAGTGACTAAAGATATTGATTTGAAGGAGATGTACAATATTGTCCAATCAAAACAACAAACATGGCATGATTTGGGAGCACATTATAACAATCTAGTTTCTTACAACTAGTAGTTCCATATTGGAAGTGAAGTGCTGCCTCATTGCGAGATGCTGGTTAAGCTGGATAAGAATCTTGAAAACGTCGGGTTTAGTTCTGTGCATTCCGGAAGGTCTCAGATTTTTCCCACAGGTAAATAGTCTATTTGTCTTGATTTCATGCTGGTTATTTTCCCGATTCTCGAATCATCCGCGTCAGATTTTATAGACGAAAACATAACGTTTGTTTAATAAAAAGTGAACACTGGACAGCGAAGGAAGAAATATAAGCGTCATTGGAATCCCAATTTATTTCACTTCTTTCGGTTGTTTGCCTTTCATGAATTTTTATAGTCGTGAAGTTGGAGGAACAAAACAGCCTCGGGTGCAAAAATTCACCGCCGATGAGGATGTAAACAATGATCGATTCTTGCGAGTTTCGCTTGCGCTAGTGAATCAGGTGAATGTTTCTCGAGCGAAAATAACCTCAAAGTGATCACCTTTTTCATTTAATTTTCTTTTCTTTGTTTCGGACACGGAGGAATATTAAAAATTGGATATATTTTGCAAGATGCGTTGCGTTATTTGGAAGGTTTCAAATTACTTTTCACATTATGCAAATTGAAGCATTTTTACCTCAACTGAAAAAATATAGAAAGGGCTAAATTTGTTTCTCTCGCCCTAAATTATCACTTCTGTCGTTAACTTTGATTGAATTTATAAGTTTCATTCAAAATTTATTATAATGATGGCTGGAATACTTCCAGCAAAACTCTCAATTTGAAAAGTTGTTTTGACCGCGGTTCCGGACCAGACAAAATATAAAACTGAAAGATTCTGACACAGTGGACACGCTATTTTAATAATTTGCGTGCGATCTCGCACGTTTCCGTCTTCTTGTTTTTGAAGGTTAACGCGCTTCTTTGTTAGCGTGCTCACACTATTCCAATACTACCTATTATCAAATCGTGAACTAACGTGCATGCAGATTCCTTAGCAGATTCCCAAGACATGTAGGCTTATTTTCCAATATGCCTAACAATAATACAACGACGCCCAAGCTAAGTACATGTATACGCTCCCACAGCGTCTTGTTCAACAGAGATCCAGCAACTACGTTGGCCCTGAGAAGAACTTTTGTCCATGTTTAACTGATTTCCAGCGTACTTTTAGACATTACCAAGTCGAATGGACATGCAAAACAGCTTGAAAACCAGTCCAATATGGCGTCGAAACAGAAACAGCTTAGTCGTGCATCGCCTATGCATGCTCGAGTCGGCTTGTCATTACTTTGTTTTGATTGGATGCCGAGGCTCTCCCGAGACTGCCGACGGTTTCGTAGATCTTCTACCGCTCTTGATTGGTTCTCAAACAATATTTCATTGTTACTATCGGAAAACCGAGACAGACAGAAGGACAGAAGGACAGAGATTCTCGATTCTACAAGCCTACACGATTAGTAGACTGCCTGCCGGCAGCAATGATGTCAAAAATATATTCTTATCCCGTAAAGAGACGTTTCCAATGGAGACGGCTTTGGATATGGAAAATCACACCATTTTTAACGTGAAAGACCCAACTGTCGATGACCAAGGCGCAAATAAAAGATATGTGGATGCCCAATCCGCGAAAAAGCTTTCGTTGGAAGGTGGAACAATGACCGGATACCTGGATATGAACTCGCAACAAATCAACAATATTGCAACACCAACTCTCAAGCATCAACCCACGTCAAAATCTTATGTGGATAGCCAGATAGGAGGTGTGGTAGTCCACACGATAGAATTAGAAGAGAAGCTTAAAGAATACGTAAATGAATCGCATATCACGTCAACCTCCCATCCGAAAGATGAATTCCGGTATCTGATGGAAGACATTGATGAATCCAGCTCTGAACATAATATGACAGTGACTGGAATAATTGATTTTTCAAGTTCTCCACATCATTTCAATAAGAAGGCGTACGATTTGAAAATAACAAAAGATCCTTTTAATGAATACTCTGGGAGACTTGGGTTCAATATGTACAAATTACCAGAAGGAGAATACACTATTTGCATTGAATTCTTCCCAGCGTCAATGGATGGTGTTAGTGTTAATGTCGTGAGCACAAGTCTGAATATCAATCAACAATCAACAAAGAAGTTTTCGACTTATACAAGATCCATCATCCACATGCATAAATGGCAGATTTCTCCACCTGAATATATATTTCTAGATCTGAAATGGCGGGGAACTGCCGAGTCAGCTGCAGAAGGAGATGCAAATCTGATCATATATGGTGTCAAAGGTTCTCAACCTGATGTTGAAAGTAGCGTCTTCGATGCACCTTTCATTTTTGAAAATGGAAAAATGGTTTTGGAGACCGATATTGATATGAATAATCATGATATTGTTAATTCTTCTGTAATAACACAACTTCAAGCTAAAATAACTCAACTTGAAACCAAAATATTAAATCCCAAAATTAAAACTTTCCAAATATTAAATTGGTACGGTTCTGCAGTTCCAATGTCGCGATGGGGTGTTTATCTCTCATTTCCTTTCAAAATAACAAAAGCTATTGCCACTTATGATACCAATCGACCCGCTCCTTTCCTGAAAATACGTAGGAGTGTGTCAATCTCTCACTATTATAGTATGCCCGCGAATACGGTAGTAGGAATCAATCAGAATGCAATTCTCGATGGAACATACGGTCGACAGCTACATCTAGTTACAACAAATCGCAATTCAGGCACGGAGATCACATTTAATGTTGTATTGACGGTATTCATTGAAGAAATATAATTGCAATATCCGCATCCTTTTGAAGAATTTGAATAATAATCTACACTACATATATATGACAGATAAGCGTAAGAAAAGCATTTTCGAGTTCAATCACATAGACAAAACATACACCATATTTTTATATATAAAAGCTAATTTAATATAATCAATAAATATACATGCCGAATTTGGAGCAAACAATTAATTTTTGTAATAAATTTTTCACAGCCCAAAAAACCCTACATCCTAATACTAAAGATGAAATATTAAAATCGGCTTTAATATATCAATTTTTGTATGTAAACTATTTGAATGAGTCAATATCAATGAACCAAATATTAGAAAAACACCCTTACATTGGATTAATTGGACCAGGTTCTTGTACTATAAACACCAAATACCAATTTTTAATTAAACATGCTATTTTTCATGATGCATTTGGAAGATTTTACAATGACTATGGAAAGGGACCTGGATACACATATTGTTACCATTCATTGCCTAAGAAAATAAAAAGATCTCCAATAATGGGCCAAATAAGTGGTGTATTATATTGTCTTCTTTCAAATCCTAAAATATAATTATCCAAATATATAATATAATGACTAAAACAGATAAAACAGAAATATTCGATTTCAATCATATTGATACAAACATAAGCCCAGAAAAATTATCTGAAATCAAAGCATTGTATAAATTTTATCATAAACGCTTTTGGTGTTATAAGAAGGCTTTCAAATATTTCAAGAGCTTGAATTTAATTATTAATGTAACTTCAACAGGCTTAGTAGTTATTGGTACAGTAGCTGGTAGTATCACATTAAATCCTGCTATACTAGCTTCTATTTCTGGAGCTGGTTTAGTTCTAAAAACAGTAAGTGACATTAATAATTATTCGAAGAAAATAGAAATGTCTAAATTTGCATACACAACATATGAAAAAGTATTAGTTGATTTACGGTCTTGTTTAAGAGGAAATCAATTTAACCACACTGTTTTCATCAATGAAATGAGACAGTTAGATGAAATAATCATCGATCTTTGTCCTCTTGCCGATAAATTTGATAAACAGTATGATAAAAAATTCATTTCCGAGTAAACTTTACTAACAAACTTTACTTTTTACGATAAACTTTACTAACAAACTTTGTTCAATAACTCATTCATAGGGAAAACCCTCTTTGCATGACGTATGATGTTTTTCTGAGAATCACGCAACAGGTCACCTTTTAATAATTTTGTTTATATCATTCTTTATCAATTCATAAACATGTTTCCACCAAGTCTCATAGAATTTTAATGTCTTCATTGACTTCGTTACTTTAATACTCTTGTATGGAAGCTCAAGCATCCTAAATAATTGCTTGATAATAAATTTAATACTAATCATCCGTTTACGGTTATTGTTAACCTGCGATAATACTTCATTAACCAAAGCGAATATTCTCAGGATTTTCTGTCTATTATCATTACTAATTTGCACATGATTCTGTTGTGCTATATGATTGACCACATTCAAAATATGATATTTTCTTATATACACACTCTTTCTCGTCATTTTATATTTGTTATCATAGAAATCGATATATGGAGCTTGTAAATCATATCCATTAACAACACCACAATTTTTACAAACATTCATTCCATTGTCATTAAACATATCTTTTTTATCACAACATGATTCAACAACTTCCGTATTTCTAACAACATCTGCTAATCGTTGGTCACAAAAGAGACAGGTTAACTCTCCTGTATTCTTAAATTCGTCATGAATTCCCAAATTACAATTCATTCTATACTATTATATGAGATTATATTTTTTAAACAAAACCGCAGTTGTGACCATATTATCAAAAAAACAAAAATAGCGAACATATAAAAATCGGCTAACGCGTTAGCGATATTTCAATAGAACAAAAAATAGACAGCAGGGAAAGTCCCATAACATAAAAAAAGGTTTTTTCCCTTCCCAATGGAAACAAAAGAGAACAATGGCAAGTGGATTTTGCATCATCCACCATTTGCCTGGTTGAGGGAAATCATACGGCTGTCTCATGCCTTTGAAACGCAATATTATGACTCATTTTCCTGGGGGAACCCCCTATTGTATGACATCATCGACTTCGTGTTTTTCTGAGAAAGTCACGCAAAGGATTCTATTATGTGGAATCACGCAATGAAATAAACGCACTTTGTTTTTATTAACATATAGTTTCATTTGATTTTTCTATATTTTTTAATCCAACAGATGGGAAGTAGTTAAGACTTGGCTTGGCATCAGATCAGTTTTGCAAAACTGATCTGGTGCCGCCAAGTCCTTAACTACTATTGCCTCATTCACGAGATGTTTCTAATCAAAGAACTCGAACTTACTTTCAATGTGCAATCAGACTCTTTCTGCGAAGTTATTCACCTAACTTAGAACTCAAACAAAAGAATGCAATCATCTGTTTTTATTAATATATATTCCCTTTTTCCTTCTGTCACTTTCTACTTAATAATGATGTTAGATACATCGAAATGTCATATCGCAGAAATTTTTGTATATTTACTAAAAGTTTTCAACAAGATTTAGAGACATGTTATAAATCAAATGATCCAAGTTAGTCTCCAGGAGTCCATATAAAGTGCATCAACGCTGCCAATGATACAGAAAAACACTCACATTTATGAGCCTGCATTTTTTCAAAGTTGAAATTACTTTTTACATTATTTTTAAACATGGCCTGACGAGTTTGTTTCTTTTTACAGAAAAACCTGAATCCTAATGCATCTTTATTAAATCCTACAAATGCAAAGCTTCACTCAGAAGAGCAGGAGGTAAATGTGTTACAGATGTTCTGTATAAACATTATAAGCCTGATTATTTCTGCAGCACCTGCAGTTCATGATCCTCTACCTATTAAGACTGCTTTGATAAAATATTAACAAATCTGTGAAACGTCCTTTAATCAAAGTGATCTTTATTCAGGATTTCATGAACAGAGGCAAAAATTAGAACCACTTTGCATGCTCGAATTTTGACACTTTATGAATGAGAGACAAATTATGAGAGACAAAAGAATGGCTTATTTGTCAGATGAGAAAACACGCAAAAAATATTTAGTCCCCCTTGCTATATTTATATAATATGTCACTGCGTACGTTTTATATCCTTCCTTTTAGATCATTGTTATGGCTGGCTATCCTGCTTGTAAGTAAACTTGTAATTGTTTTCTTGATGACAGAGGTGGCTAGAACATTTCTGTTTTTTAAGGCAAGGAATAAGACGTCCCTTGTTTAACACCTGCTCGTATTTCAGTGAAATGTTCCTACAATTTATCTTTTCTATCCAATGTATCCCGAAAAAGTAAAACTTTTGTTTCAGTGTAGCACACAACTTTGATAACAAAACAGAATTATAGTATTTTATCACTCAACGTTTTTAATCTTTGACCGTCCTGTCACAATGGCTGGCTTTGCTAGCGAGTAAAACAAGATAAACCTGTTAAAATATGGAGCAAGCCCCGTTAATATCACTGAATTATTATAATATGGGTTTTCAGATGAAGCAGCGCAGCCGCAGTTATTAATGTTCTAAGGCGGGCTTCCAACTGCCCCAGGATTTCACCTGCGCGGGGAAAGAGGGTGCGCAGGGTGCCATGGGCAGGATGCAAAATGCGAATGCAATGCATCAATCCCACAATTCCACGCGCGCCGCGCTAGAATAAGGAGGGAAGCCTGGGGAAGAAGTAGGGCTTCCACTGTGCTAGTCCGTGTAGGCACCGCGACGAAACGCACTGCGCATGAGAATTATGCATTTCCGGTGATTTACTGTAATCCCATGTAAACAACATAAAACTCCCGTACCGCGAAGTTTGAAAACAAAAAGTAAAAGTTATAAAACAAAGGTCGAAAAAAAGTTTGTTTCGTTGAAAAGTTTTTTATCGTTAAAGTTTCATGCGTTTGCACCAAGGGGTTTGGTGTTTGCACCAACAACGAAATATGAACAAATTTCGGAACGTCTCACGCTCGACAAGAGCAATTTTTTTTCACGTAGTTCTCGTCGTCACGTTGGTTTTGTTGTGCGGTACCTGTGCTGAAAAATGTGCCAAAGAAAAGATCAACCGAAAATGTGCTTTATTTCGGACAAAATGCATAGATAGAACCCCAAGACCATAGTCCCAGTCATACCAAGGGCAAGACACACAAAACCAAAGCCCGCTAGACTGACTCCATTGAGAAAATAGAACCATAGCACCAATGAACGATGGAGATGAGGAAACAGAGCTTGGATAGACAAGAAGACTAAGGAAGTGGAGAGCTATATAATGCATGGAAGAAAAAAGGGGAAAGAATGGGATGTAAGCGTAACTACAAGCCCCCAAGTTAAGGAGAAATGTAGAAACGCAAGAAGATGAATTGAAGAAGGAGTTAAAAAAACGCCGTAAGCATTTTGATTAAAAACACAAACAAAACAAAAAACAAAACAAACAAAACATAAACATAAATAAACTAAAAATATTGATCATTAATAATTTTAAATTCATAACATGTACTTTAGTGAGCTCACTAAAACGTATTAATAAACAACATAGATTGATAATATGAAAATATGTTTATCTGCTCAGAAGGTCGGTCATTCTCGTCAGGGGCACAGTGAACAGACCCGGTAGAGAGATTAATTTCAGCAAAACATTCCTGCCGAAATAATAAATATGAGCACGAGAGACAGGAAAATAAAACTTTCGATGAAATTTATGACTTATTTGCCAGATTTATTCGGAAAACTCCCGGCCCTGGTAGTTTACCGGACCGGAAGTGCTTGAAGTTTACGCATGCGCAAACGTTCTGCCGCGGTGTTGTCCGTGTATTGGGTGTTAGTGTCACGTGATCGCGCAGGTGAAGCCTTGATCAACCAGTGTTGTGCACAGACTAATAATTACCTCTTATTGTTCAGCTGGAAAAACAACCTTCGTTAAAGAGCACCTTGTACCAAAAGGATATGTGCACATTAACAGGGTAAATAAATCAGTTCAGTACAATTTACTATAATATTAGCGTCCTGTAGGAAATGTTCGCTTCGCTTTTCCTATTTTAAACGGGTATTGACAGTTGAGAACTTGATAAACAGTCCACAAAGATGGTATCAAGGACCTGCCTTTTTCCATTCGCTTGTTTTTAACCATCAAGACAGGTATAATTATTTTCGTATGCGAAGGTACTGTTCATCACGTTTATCAAGAATAAATTGACCTCAGTTTTTGTTCAATTGTGCGATTTGCTATTAATTTGATATGTTAAGTGCTGGGTTTATTATTCGTTAGAGGTAACCATATTTAAATTACTAGAAGTTAATGTAATGATGCATTCTTTAAAGTGCAAGTTGATTTAATCCATTGGGTCACGTGAATGAGGGTCACTGAGATACGATAAGAGAACTTTACATCCACGTTTTTGTGACAAGCGTTTGCCCAAACGTTCGAGGTTAGGTTTTCAAGTAAGTCATTTTCCTCAGCTTTTCATGGCCGCGAATTTCTGTTACCTCACGTATAGAAGCTGCTGATATACAAAACAACTGTTTCTCTTTCTGTTTTATAAACTGAAAAATCAAAAATAGAATAATTGTATACAACACTGAGCATCAAGCATTTAAGGAATCTTAACGTCATCATATTGTCGTTCAGATGTGATATAGGCGCTAAATAAATTTCATCAACATCACCAACTAATATGGCCTTCTGGAGTCTGTCGGCCAAAAGACTTGATTAGTGCAGTTTACCAGAAAAAAAGATCCCAAGAGGTCTTTTTAGGTCAGACACTCGGTTTTCTCTCAATAGTTTTGTACCCTGAAGAAGGCAGCGTTGCCGAAACGTCGGTATAATAATTGTATGAAACAAATTTATCACTTACTTTCATTTTAGCAATTGATTTATGAAATATTCTTTTTCCTTAGGATAATTTGGGTACGTGGCAGAAATGCGTCTCTGCTTGTAAAGATGCATTGTCGCGCGGTAAAAGCGTGGTAATTGACAACACCAGTCCGACAAAGGAAGTGAGAAAAAGGTACAGATTGTCCAAAATGTTGATTTCGTATTTTCAGCGTTAAGCTTCAATGTCTGCTCTAGAGGCTGGTGAAATTTAGATGTGAATGCTGTGTTGATCCCTTTAATGATACAATAAGGACCCTTTTAGCGAGGCTAGTTCCGTACATCAAGATTCTTGCTATATTTATATGCAGTTTATACGACATTTTACCCTGTATTTCTTGCTCTGTTTTCTTAGGTACATCGATTGTGCAAAACAGGCGAACATTCCTGCTCGCTGTTTTCTTTTTGACGTGTCCTATGAACATGCTCTGCATAATAATAAGGTAGGGAGTTTATCTGTGGTCACTATGGGTGCGTTTGATTAGGAAATCCGGATTTCGATTTTCGATTTTTTGGATTTTCATTGTTCATGGAAATCCATCGCGGAGAAGGATTTCGGTAATTGAAAATCCGTTTTTGGATTTTGCGTTTTTTGGGAAATCCGAAATCCGGATTTCCCAATCGAACGCACCCTATAAATGCGTCTCTTTGCGGACCCAGCTATTGCCAAATCTGCTATACATGTACATGTAGGTATGACTCAGATGATTCTTTCCTTCTCTTCTAAATGCTGACAGCTCTTAACTTCAAGCCAGTGTTGCTCCACTTACTTTAAACAAAGTAAAAAAAAAAAAACACGAAAGGCCATACCTCCGTAGATGTTCATTTTTCTGATTTTTGCATGTTTTTAACTTTACCTCTCTCTCCTATCTGTCACTCATCTAATTTCTGGCAGCTTTCAGCCCACTGTTAGTTGTCCTCTGGAGGCTATAAAAATGCCACTCTGATATTATTTCACGCACATTTGTTATCACATCGAGGAACTGATATCTATATTGGCATTTTTCATTTCCTTATTCATCATTCCATTGCACCTCTCAAGAGCTTACCACTTTATTAACTTGTAGATTCGCGAAATTACGAACAAGGACAACACCTACAAGCATGTGGGACACTTAGCATTTGTGAAGTATAAGTGAGTAAATTGAGACTTTGTAAAACGATTATATAGGCATATCGATATTCCCTTGGTTATGAGAAAATGTTTTTACTGAACAGGAGATACGTGCTTAGGGTGCGTTTTTTAAAATCCTGCCCAATTGAAGAACTATAGTAAACTTCATTGTTCTGCGGCATTGGCTCTTTCCCACATAGTAAATCTTTGATTTCAAGAATAGAGGAGGGGCTTATGGTTCATAATTATATTTCATTATAAAAATACAGAAAATCCATTTGCGTCACATAAATTTTAGGAAATGTTCATGCTTAACCAATCAGAATAGCAGAAGACAATAGCTACTAATTTTGCTTCTTTGATGAAGTTCCCCAAATACAATATCTTTTAAAAATTGCATGTTGTGCGATTGGGACTAAAAATGCTTGAAACCTTAAAAAAATTAGACTTAATGCCAATGAGATCACTAGTTGTAACAATGAAAAAAGTCGACATTCCATCGTGCATTGCCGTTCAGCGCTATCCTTCTTATGCGGATCATTACTTAATATCGTTGATAATTAACGTCATTAAAATCTGAGTTAGAGGTCAGCCTCATTTTCATTCATCTCTGAACCACTCGCTTGCCTACCAGTTTACACGTGGGCGCTGGTGTCATTCAAATAACGACTTACTTGCTGAACTGTTGGTTGCTTATTCTGTTGGAGAAGGTTCCAAATAGAATGGAAAAAGGCTAGATGTTGTAAAACAGTACTGAACAAAAATATTAAAGTCACCATTTGTTGTACTAAGAATCCTGAATAATTACTATCCATATTAGTATTCTTTATATAAAGACCACGTGTAAATTTTATATAAAGATCACGATGGTCATTTTAAAATCATTCTCATTAAAAATTCAGCGATAATTGTATTGTTTGCACATTCCACCCCACTTTCCCCCGGCACTGAAATCAAATCCCTCTCCGGGCTTTTCAGAATGACCGCATGTATTAGCTAGCCTGCGCGCAGACCTACCGATTTCCTTGCTCCCGCGATTTCCGCGGGGAGTAAGGAAATGTTTATATCAAAGACGTCTTTGATCTGCTCATGTGCTTATGAATTATTGAGTTGCTAAAGTTTTCCATTAAAGCTCTCCAATCACGAAACATAGTATTTCGCGTCAATAATGTCCTTTTTCGGCGGTCGAGTATTCTCAATCTATATTTGTCCCCGACAACTATAACTCGTTCTTTATGCTTCGCGTATTCATTAGTTGAAAATGAAATCTGTTCTTGTGTTTACATTTTCACAGATCTTCATATGAAGAACCAAGTTGCGGTGAAGGCTTCGAAGAAATTGTGAAAGTGAACTTTGTACCAAAGTTCAAGGACGAGAGGATCAAGGAATTATACATGCAGTTCCTCTATTGACTGGTCATCAAGCGGAAGTGTTTGAGATGGACAGCAGGCTTTGCGGCATTTAAGCCAACATTAGACTTGTCTAACTGTAAAACAGTATGTAATCTCTTTAAAGATAACCTTTCTTCATATCCTCTCGCGTTCCTTGTTCAGAGTTTTTTGTTTTGATGGGAGCGCCTTGACTTGTGTTTGGCCGATGTGTGTTATTTATTAAAAAGGTGCCGAGTGTCGTAACCACCAGCCAGGTGCCTTTTGTTTTAAACGCCCTTTCGAGACCTTCGGCTCGCTTCAGAGTTTCTTACTGGCTGTCAATGTTTTAGGCTTTGGGATATCTGTCCTTAGTGACCAAACGAGATCCCTAGATAGCCGGTCGGTTATTATCCATGTTTGCAGTCCTTTGTTTTCAGATTTTGTTTTAATAAAATATGTTATGCATTCAGTTTGTTACTTGAGAGTTTGTCGTTTTGGGTGTTAGTTTTATTGCCTGTTTCTCCATCTCTCGATTGGGAACTGCAAGCCGCACGGGCATATCTCCTTTCTGATCTAAGCAAACTTATGGTATATGTTTAGCTGCCTGAGGTAGCTCAATTGAGAAAGATTTTCCGCACATAGAATTGTATGAGATTGTTTCAGTCTGCACGGAAAAAACTGTGTGTGCTTTCGGCCAGGACACATGGTTTGGTATCACAAATGATTGGCTAATGCTGCCACCTTGGTTACCCTGTTATACTAGACGCTGATTTGGGGAGGGGGGGGGGGGGCATGTTTCGGACGTAACGACCCATTTGATCAACAGTGTCTTTGCCGCGACAGACGTGATGTTGAGCGGGACCCCCCATAGAATCCTTCATGTTGTTCAGACCTCCGTTATGTTGGATCTTCGCTGTTTCTTAAGTACTGTTTTTGACTGTATTATTTTTGGCAGCAAAAGGCACTAATGTTCGTTAGGAGCCCTACACTTATTCCTACATAGATTATAACAAGTCTCCAGGTTTCGCTAGTGGTATCTTTGTCGGGTTTGTTTTGGTGGGACAGCGTCATGTCCAAACTCTCCTTTTTTGTCTCTGTAAAATGCGAAGTTTTCTGACTCTGAGTTACAGCAAAAAATATAACTTGTACCCTTATACTGAAATAGTTACCGCAGGGTTTCATATTTATTAACTGTTCATGTAGATTCATGGATTTCTCTCCCGTCTTAGATTTACCAGAAGCAAATAGCAACCTGGTTCCCAGGGTCTCTCTTCTTCCCGCCCCCTTGGAGAGAAAGGGCGAGAGACCCTGGGTGGGTCTGGTCACGTGTTTCCCAAAATCTGGGAGATTACAAATAAACGATTCGAGGGAGGGGCTCATAAGTGTGACCTGGGAACGAGGTTGAAGCAAGTAGATGACAGATCGATAACATCTCTCAAAAGAGATTTTGATTTCCTTATTGCCCGTTTTCACTGCACATGAGCACTCTTATGGTACCGCTTATGCTCATGCTTAATATGTCGCTAGTGCAAGAAAACTAGGTTTAATTAACACGTATGATGAAAGAATTTATGACCGAAAGTGTAAAACGGCTGAACACTTTTATTTCTTGAAGTAGTATAGGGCCAGCAAAGATAAGCCCCGTTACCGCCTAGGTGCCTAGGTGCCTAGGTGATGACGTAGTTTGGTATAGGTAACTTATTAATATGTATTATCAACTGCCTAGTCAACTACCTATTCCTTTTGTTATTCTGAAACAATAGAAACAATAGACCGGCCCAAACTTGCCCGCTCTATTCCAACTCACTTCAAAACAAAACACAACTGACACAGTTAACTTTACAGACATATAGAGCAAAACAACATACCTTGACCAGGACTCGAACCTAGGTTACTGCGGCCACAACGCTAGACCATCAAAGCTGTGGATATTATACCCGAATAAAACTAATTAGAGGTTTCCGCGGAAACATTTAACTTTAGAAGCAATAAAAAACCGCTTCTTATTCGTATTTACCGCCGTTTTAGCCGCTTAATTGCTAGATTTTCAGTTTGCCAACCATCACCTTCAAGTTTTTATAACTTTACCGGTAGCTTCAATGTTCAAACTTTTAATTATGCGAACTTTCACTGAACTAAATTTGCATGAAAAATTAGCACCTCGGAAAAATAAACAAAGCAACCAATTACATGCGTTACTAAAACAATAAACCCACACTCTGTTTAAGTAAAAATATATTTAATAATAACAAAACGCATTAAGGTTTCACCAAATCATTATGTCAACAAAAGCTGTTTTATTTAGAACAACTGAAATCCATATACTACAACCACCACCACCACCACAATTCTCCTCCACCACCACCACCACAATTTTATTGTTTTCACCACCACCACCACCACCGCCACCACAATTCTCCTCCACCACCACCACCGCAATTTTATTGTTTTCACCACCACCACCACCACCACCACCACCACAATTCTCCTCCACCACCTCCACCACAATTTTATTGTTTTCACCACCACCACCACCACAATTTTATTGTTTTCACCACCACCACCACCACCACCACCACCACAATTTTATTGTTTTCACCACCACCACCACAATTCTCCTCCACCACCACCACCACCACCACAATTCTATTGTTTTCACCACCTCCGCCACAAATTGTGGTGGTGAAAACAATAAAATTGTGGTGGTGGTGGTGGTGGTGGAGGAGAATTGTGGTGGTGGTGGTGAAAACAATAGAATTGTGGTGGTGGTAGTGGTGGTGAAAACAATAAAATTGTGGTGGAGGTGGTGGAGGAGAATTGTGGTGGTGGTGGTGGTGGTGGTGGTGAAAACAATAAAATTGCGGTGGTGGTGGTGAAACCTTAATGCGTTTTGTTATTATTAAATATATTTTTACTTAAGGTGATTCCCTAGAAATAAAAGTTGTCATAAGATTTTCTTTAAACTTTCCTTGATTGTTTCCCACAATATAGTGGTCCGAAATCTGCAATAAAAAATATAGGTCACCGAGCTCGTTTAGGAGATACAATTGTCTCAAGTTAACCTTTAAATCCTTGCAACTGCACTTATCAAGCGCACGTTTATTCCATCAGCTCACACTACGTTTCGCAGGGACAGGAAGCACAGCTTTAAAGTAATTCTTGAAATAACAAAATAGATGTAATGTATTGACCAAATGGAACAATTTGATGTTTGTTTTATGGCGCAGGCACACATCCTGAAAAGGTATTAACTAAAAATATTCGTCGGGTGCGTGATCTCGAGGATATAATTTTGTGTCCACGTAGCGATGGCTAAGTATGCTTTCTTCGCGATAACTTTTTTTTCTGACATAATTTTTTTTTTAAAGTTTAACAGCACAAAGAGGAGGACAAAAAGAATGAAATTATGCAAAAAAAAGATAGGTCACCGAGCTCGTTTAGAAGAAAACAACCGATTTTTTACTAAGAGAACTGAATCCTCAAAGGAAAACCTATTACTTCGGAGTGCGCGCGCGCTTGTGCACGCGCAAATGACGCAAGATATTATGCGCAGTAGTGATGCGCAGTGCAATACTAGGGAATCACCTTAAACAGAGTGTGGGTTTATTGTTTTAGTAACGCATGTAATTGGTTGCTTTGTTTATTTTTCCGAGGTGCTAATTTTTCATGCAAATTTAGTTCAGTGAAAGTTCGCATAATTAAAAGTTTGAACATTGAAGCTACCGGTAAAGTTATAAAAACTTGAAGGTGATGGTTGGCAAACTGAAAATCTAGCAATGAAGCGGCTAAAACGGCGGTAAATACGAATAAGAAGCGGTTTTTTATTGCTTCTAAAGTTAAATGTTTCCGCGGAAACCTCTAATTAGTTTTATTCGGGTATAATATCCACAGCTTTGATGGTCTAGCGTTGTGGCCGCAGTAACCTAGGTTCGAGTCCTGGTCAAGGTATGTTGTTTTGCTCTATATGTCTGTAAAGTTAACTGTGTCAGTTGTGTTTTGTTTTGAAGTGAGTTGGAATAGAGCGGGCAAGTTTGGGCCGGTCTATTGTTTCTATTGTTTCAGAATAACAAAAGGAATAGGTAGTTGACTAGGCAGTTGATAACACATATTAATAAGTTACCTATACCAAACTACGTCATCACCTAGGCACCTAGGCACCTAGGCCGTAACGGGGCTTATCTTTGCTGGCCCTATACTACTTCTTGACCTAACTTTGTTTCATGGCCAGCGAGAAATACAATTACATCATTTTTCAGTGGGTTATATTTTGCGAACCCTAAACGATACGCGTGAGATTTAGAGAGTAGTACCTGCGAAGGTTAGCGTAAGTCATTAAAAGGAATCGAAAAATAGCTTCTTACAGATATGAGGACAGTATGTAGAAATTGATATTTCCCTTGTAACTTTAGTTACCATTGTTATCTAGAATCTTCCTTTGTTGTGCAAAATTTAGATGTAGTTTTATGGGGCTGAAATTTATTATGTATTTATGTGATTCACTGCGTGCATGACAGTGGTCACTAACATCACCTATTCAAGCAATGGCGTGACAAATCGAAATAAAGTCTTATCAATGCCGTCTGTGGAAATGTTTTAATTCATACGGATATATAAGTAAATCAATTTTTATCGTGAGGCTCTGACGCCTTATCGTGGGCACTCGACAAACTTTTTTAACAAGTTCAGCGATCAGAGAGCGCGAGTTTAATTGACAGGCACGCCTCCTCACAGAAGCAGAAACAAGGAGCAAAGGACCGCGAACGAAAATGCTGCTGGAATACGTAGGATCTATAGAAGATCTGATCAGCCAAAAACAGTAATTTAACGCGACAACGACATGATAGAGCCCAAACTGAAAGCCAAAATGCAACCGTGGGCAGCTGTTAACAGCTCGAAAATAACTGATGATAGAGCAGTTTTCAATTGAGTGTGGTAAAACCAAAACCAAAGTAATTACTCTGACCAATCACGGCAGTCGTAAACAATCCAATGAACCAACCAGAGCTCGAAGCAATTACATGTCGGCGGCGCCAAGCGCGGAAAAACGCGTACGAGCAAGTCACGATTGGTTTTGGTTTTACTTCTGATTTGTCGAGAAAGTCGCGCGAGATTTTTAAGCCAATCACAAAGCGTAGCAATGAAAAACCAAAGCAATTGTGTGATTACTTTTCACACTCAATTGAAAACTGCTCTATCATTGAAACTTGTAAATTAGTTTGTTGCTCACCGTAAGGCGCGTCGCACTGTATGTGCATTAGGGTAGGAAAGGCCAAGAGCTCTTGGCGTCTTTTAGATTCTTTTCATAGAAGTCTTGGGTCTACGTGGCTGGACAGAAAGTTTTAGTAACAAGTCTAGGTATCATTCTAGTTAGAAGTGAAGAATACAGACACAATTCTGAATGTTTTTTTGGAAAAAAAATAAATCGGTTAATTCATGATGTTGGACTAATCATCATCTATTCAGGCAAGTTGAAAGTCTATTAAATCGATATTAAATCCCATCTATAGAAATGTCAATCGCCTGATTTCTTTGTTTGATTGTTTTAAGGTCGTGGGTGATACCTTGTCACGAATAAATTCATAAGGCAAAATTTGGCTAGCGGTCTTATTTTAAATATCTTGGATGTTTGGGTTCTGATTCCGTTAAAAATTTGCAGAAACATTTAATAGGAATTGAGGGACGCCGACCAGGATTTTTTTATCAGTCGACGGATCGCGCTTCGAAATGCAATAGGCACTAAAGTGTAAAATTAGTAAAATGGATTTTGTGTCCAAGTTTAATCCTCGAAAAGAACAGCACGCTTTTTGATTTTACAAATAAATGATCAGTTAAAACCTCTATTGTGTTATGATAAAAGCAGATTTAAAGTTTTGATTTAAAGTTTTATTGAAAGTTATAAGCCATAAAAGTTCATCTAACAACAACGCATTGGTTGCATTCTTAAGGTTTTAAACAAGCTTCAGTTCTGAGTTATAAATCATTTAAATCTTGTAGCCGTGTAAATAATTGTTACGTAAGTGTGTTGCTTTATTCCTTGACATCATGCGTGAAAGTCTATTTTGCGAGGCTAACGGCAGCTACGTTCATCGGATAACAAACTAGCAAAGTAATTAACTCGTTTTGTTTGTAACTTTTGTTTTACTATATGTGTTTTATCTTTATTCATGAATGCACATGGTGTTTTGAAGCAAAAAATAACACACGTACCTAAAATCCGACCGAACCAGTTTTATGAGTCTATTTCAGAAAGAGTTCTTTGTGAGCACAAAGTTGCACGCGCTCATGCAGGTTGTCAATCCGAAGATTTTACGATCATCCACAAACTTTTCGGTATGGTCACAGGAGCATGTGGCATACTTTGCGCCGCGAGGGTTATCAGGTGTCGAGGCAAGCAGTGGCGACATGCTTACAAGAAATGGATCCTGAGGGGTGCGAAAGAGCTCAAGAGAAGAGTTTACACTAATCCAGGGCCCAACTACTGTTGGCATATTGATGGGTACGACAAACTTAAACCTCACGGCTTCGCGATCCATGGCTGTATTGACGGTTACAGCCGCAAGGTAATATGGTTAAGATTTACGGTGGCCCACAAGTGCACTCCGAATTCCAAACGATATTCCACATTCTAAAACTTCACTCCGAATTCCAAAACTTCACTCCGAATTCCAAAACCTCACTCCGAATTCTAAAACTTCACTCCGAATTCTAAAACTTTACTCCGAATTCCAAAACCTCACTCCGAATTCCAAAACCTCACTCCGAACTCCAAAACCTCACTCCAAATTCCAAAACCTCACTCCGAACTCCAAAACCTCACTCCGAATTCTAAAACTTCACTTCGAATTCTAAGGGCCTGTTTACATGAGGTAGGGTGACCCTAGGGTGTAGGGCCAACTCTCTTTGTTTTCTTTTCCCTGGAGGTTTTCAAACAAAGAGAGTTGGCCCTACACCCTAGGGGCACCCTACCTCATGTAAACAGGGCCTAAAACTTCACTCCGAATTCCAAAACTTCACTCCGAATTCTAAAACTTCACTCCGAATTCCAAAACTTCACTCCGAATTCTAAAACCTCACTCCGAATTCCAAAACCTCACTCCGAATTCCAAAACCTCACTCCGAATTCTAAAACTTCACTCCGAATTCTAAACTTCACTCCCAATTGGAAAACCTCACTCCGAAAAAACTCACTCCGAATTCGAAACTCATTTCCGGTTAAAGTCGCAAGGGACTGAATGGAAATGCATAATGGGTACAGTTGACGTGTTCCCGCCGCCATCTTGTTCGGAAGCATGTTTTGCTCAAACTGTGGAAGTAAGCTTAAAACTGAAGACACTGACAAGTTTTGCTCGAATTGTGGGCATAATATCGTCACAAATTGTGACAAAGGTATGTAGGTCTTATTTTTCAGTACTTTTGTGTCGGCAATTCATCAGATCAGCAAGGAGATTGAGTTTTGGATAACATCAGCTATTGAGTTTTGGCGGGCTTTATGCTGTAGTTGAAGCGGCTTCAAAATTGTTTGCTTAATTTGCTCAAGCTGTAGACATTTATGTGAACTTGACTTAGCTTTATTTTGTTTTTATTTGTTTTCAACAATCAACAGCACAGTAGAATGTGAGACCACAAAACAGCTCTGGTCCCTCTACATCTGCCTCAGGTAAGGGACCGATCGTTTATTACGTCGTAGAGGGGGGAGGTGTTGTTATAGTGGGGTTACAATCTTAAAAATCTTGTGAAGGTGGGGGGGGGGTACATTTCAGGGAGCAACAGCAGAATAAATAAGTCAGATAAGTGGCAGGGTATTATGCAGGGCCTGTCAGTGTATAATATTTCCATTACACACAAAAAATATATTATAATGAATATAATATGGTGTATGATCATGGATATTATGCTAACCTGCATTACACAGCTCTGTTTAATCACTGTTTAGGGGCATTTTTAAATATATATAATAAATTATTACTACATTGGATAATAGGGGATATATAAATAAATAAAAAATATAAATTCTCAATAAATTCTCATCCATGATCACGATTACCCGATTGCCTTCTGGTAGACAGACACACAGATTATTTTTTGTGCACCAAGATGGTGGCAAACGAGCGAAAAGACGCTATACAGTGCGCAAACGGCAGTGCACAAAAGTTTTTTTACTCCAAGAGAAATTGAACTGATGATTTTTTGTGAATTTCACTGCTTCTTTTGCAAGATGACATGTATAGTGTAGTTCCCATTCTATAAAAAGAATGTAGAGTGTTAAGTACGTTACCCTTGCCTGATTAGCAGCCACATACAGAAACTATTGCTTTTAGTAAAAACAATTGACAGAATATTTAATTAGTTTTGGATTTTTCCCACAGTGGCACACTTCAGTCCTAACGAACCTGGTCCCTGTACAAGTGCACAAGGTACATTATTATCCAGAGAATATTTGGGTTAAATTGTCAGAGTCCTAGTGTGTTTCCAGAACATATCCACACCCCACACTCACCTCCACACCCTCTTCCAATAGGGTTTCATTCTTAGACCCCCCTTGATAAAAAAGTGTTTTCACAGTCATGCACAAGATTAACCCCATGTTATAAAGTCTCGATATGCAATCTTGTTTTTTTTTTTCAATTTCAAACACATAGTGCCCTTGAAGAAGAGCAAATGAGACAGCGAGTGTTTCTAGCATTTTTCTGTCATTTTAACATGACAACAAAGAGCTGTGTTTGTAAAATTGACCATGCTTATTTGCCCAAGAAAGGTTAAAATTCACACTATCACTCCTTATCATTTATAAATAAGCAATGTGTGATGTTTTGAGCGTAGGAATGATGTGATTTAACAAATGCATAAAATGACAATTTTTTATTTCTTCTTTGCATTGACACAACACAGCATTGTGGACTTGTGTTTTAACTTTATTCTTGCAATTATCTGCACAAAAAAGGAAAAAATAACATGTTTCCAAAATGGTTGTCTATACCCATTTATATAACATCCACACTAAAACTCTTTATGCCAGTGGGCTTTGAAGTTGCGTCTCGGGCCCCCCTTCCCCTACGAATTTCCGTAATCCCCTGTGAAATGTGTGCATAAATATCTGCCTCACAGACCACTCAACATATTTTAATATAACCGTAATACTCAACCCCTAGTATTTATCACCTTGGATTACTGAACCATATATTATTAATAGATTCAAAGAATCATAAAAAACGTTTTTTCAGGTACAACACCATCAACAATGAAGTCATTTAGTGCATTCAGAAAATCCAAGGGGAAAGAATGGAAAGCCATGGTGTCCAAGAAACAAGGTGTCAAGGAAATGGAAGTCCGAATTATGATAGGCATGATGTACTTTTGTAAAAAGGAGATGCGCCTTAAATCAAAGAGAGGAAAGCGCATTGCTTTGTCGGTGTCAAATGAAGCACCCTACAATGTCATCCTGGAGAAGGCAGTGGCCAAGTTCAAGGCTTACCACAGTGATATTTTTGACACCAATGAAGACTATGTGTTACTTCTAGAAAATGGGGAAGAAGCCCAGTTCATCCCAGGGTCATGCCCCAAAGAGTTCTTTTCATTACAACGGTATAAAGAGGACCTGGGAAAGGATTATGTCAAGATCGTCCTATATTTGTGTCGTATGAACGACTTCATAATTAACACAGATGATTATGAAGAGGATGAAAAGGAGGAAATAGATCCTTTTCTTGAAAGCTCAACACCCAAAAAGAGAAAAACAGAACCAACCGTGGCATTTGAAGAGGTCATCACTACATATGAATCAGATGAAGCCTTGGCTATAAAATTACAAAAGAAGCTTGATGAGGAAAGTGATGAAGATCTTGCTGTTCCCACATTTGATTTTCTACGGTGGCCCACAAGTGCACTGCGAATTCCAAACGATATTCCACATTCTAAAACCTCACTCCGAATTCTAAAACTTCATTCCGAATTCTAAAACTTCACTCCGAATTCCAAAACTTCACTCCGAATTCTAAAACCTCACTCCGAATTCTAAAACTTCACTCCGAATTCTAAAACTTCACTCCGAATTCCAAAACCTCACTCCGAACTCCAAAACCTCACTCCGAATTCCAAAACTTCACTCCGAATTCCAAAACCTCACTCCGAATTCAAAAACTTCACTCCGAATTCTAAAACTTCACTCCGAATTCTAAAACTTCACTCCGAATTCCAAAACTTCACTCCGAATTCTAAAACCTCACTACGAATTTTAAAACCTCACTCCGAATTCCAAAATCTCACTCCGAATTCTAAACTTCACTCCGAATTCTAAAACTTCACTCCGAATTCCAAAAGCTCACTCCGAATTCTAAAACCTCACTCCGAATTCCAAAAGCTCACTCCGAATTCTAAAACTTCACTCCGAATTCCAAAACCTCACTCCGAAACTTCACTCCGATTTCCGGTTAAAGTCGCAAGGGACTGGATCGAGTTTTGTCGAAATGTATCACGGGATATTAGCTACATTTTCAAGATGGCGGTGGCAAACTCGACAACACTAAAATGTGAAGTTTGCACAGCAACATTGACGCTTTACAACAAATTTTGTGCCACCTGTGGTGCTGAACTTGATGAAGAAACGCTAGCACTGAAATATTATTTCAACGAAGGATACGAGTATGACGTTATTCTGTGTTTTTTGCTGAAATACCACGGAATAGAAGTGAGCCTGCGAACTCAAGTCACTTGGCCTTCGACGACGAAAACTATTGGATTCAAATGACCAGGATGTCAGAGCTAGAATACAGGAAGAGTTAGATGGGCCTGGCTGTTTATTAGGTTACAGGAGCATGTGGCATACTTTGCGCCGCGAGGGTTATCAGGTGTCGAGGCAAGCAGTGGCGACATGCTTACAAGAAATGGATCCTGAGGGGTGCGAAAGAAGGCGAAAGCGGAAGCTCAAGAGAAGAGTTTACACTAATCCAGGGCCCAACTACTGTTGGCATATTGATGGGTACGACAAACTTAAACCTCACGGCGTCGCGATCCATGGCTGTATTGACTGTTACAGCCGCAAGGTAATATGGTTAAGATTGGATAGAACGAACAATAATCCCGTGGTGATCGGGAGATATTATATGGATGCTGTGAAGGAATACGGAGGATGCCCCTTGAAGGTTAGAACTGACTGTGGTACTGAGAACGGCCTTGTAGCAGCAGCACAATGCTATTTCATTGGCAACGATCTGGCACATATTTATGGAACCTGCATTCGCCCTAGGGGCACGGCAACTCAGGCGTTCGGGAGTTCCCAAAATAAGCGGTTTCTCGGGCGTTTGGAGGTGGTCCCGGATACACCAAGCCCCTATACTACACAGGGCTTGTGAATGCTGACCCGGCACGAGACCACCCCAACCACAGCTTGTGAATGCTGGTCCCGGCACGAGACCGCCAATTGGAGAAAGCCCCTTCCGTAGGTATATACACACATTGTGACAATGGGGAGAGGAAGAAAGTGTGTTAAGACTCAATCACTTAAACGAATAAAATTCAACAATTCAAGGAATGGAAGTCTTCTTTGTCTTGGATGTTCACATCTAAAATTTGAAGACTGCAAACACTTTCAACAAACTCTAGATCAAATATCTCCTGTCCGTCTACCCCCTCCATCTATTGTACCGCAATATATAATCGAAGCCGCGCAAAGACTGACCCCACAACAACTTGTGGCACAGTGCTTGTGAATGCTGATCCGGCATGAGATCATCTAAACAGGGGTTATCACCAATTGGAGAAAGCATACCTCCTGTATATACCCACCCACATGGCGAACGTGAAAGCTTTCAAGGCCTTCCTAAAATCACGCGAGACTGGTCTGGTTCAAAGGAGCGAAGAATGGGTCAAAGCCAGACAAAATACAATCGGGGCCTCGGAGATCTCTGCCTTGACAGGGTCTTCGCCATTTGAGAGTCAGTCAAGTCTAATTCGCAAAAAGGTAAACCCCATCGACATGAGCAAAAATGTGGCCTGCGCTTGGGGCACATTAGTAGTATAGGGCCATTAGATTTAACCTTGTTACGGCATTCCCCTGCACTCCCCTGCATTCCCCTTCATTAGCTATGCCTAGTCAATGACCATTTCCTGCATACTAATTTGGAATAGGTAACTTATTAATGAATATTAATAAAGGGAATGCCTTTTCATGACCTCAACTACCTATTCCTTTTGTGTTATTCTGAAATAATAGAAACAATAGACCGGCTCAAACTTGCCCGCTTTATTCACACCCTGATTGGATCTTAAGATTTGTTTTGTCTGTTTGAATAAAAAGCGCAGATTTTTTGAAAGCGTCATTCCTTCATTCAACTTGAACTCGCTGGAAATTAACTTTGTTCGATTTTCGAAACGTTATTACGATGGCTTTTTTCACCAACGTGGATGCTTTTCAAGCCGCTTTGAGCGCTTGTTTGTCTGTCCAGGATTGGGAGCTTTTCACCAACTCTGTCTTAATACCTGAAGAGTGGTTCCCGATGGTGTTTGCGCGATTGACAGAATTGACTGTTCAGGAACTCGAAGTAAGTTGGAAGTATTTTGCTCGATCTGTTTTTTTATTCTGTTTTCTAAACCGACAGTCTCGTTTAACCAATTTCATTTTTCTTTTACAGATTCCATCCGATCACACCGAAGATCTTTTGCCAACATCTGAGGTTATTCCTGAAACCACGATAATGGTTAGTGAAACCAGCTTTTAAGTTTGCTAGTTGATTTCTAAACTTTCTTCTTATAACTATTCCCACTGAGAAAACAAACGTGCGAGCGAAACGCTTTTAAGTTTACTAGTTGATTTCTAAACTTTCTTCTTATAACTATTTGAGAGCGTGGATTTTAACTCTTCGATCATTTAAACGTTGCTTTAAATAACCCGCGTTAAGGATTCAATTCACTCTCATAACGTAACTTATTCTCTTATATCACAGGCGTCAAGCAACGACCTTTCGCCAACAAACGTGGAAGATGATTTGGTGGTGGATTTGAGCGATTCGGTGAGTTTAATTTTCCCAAGTCAAACTTTGAAAGCTTTGAAGTTTATTTTCAGTTACGTTTCAGTTGAAACAACGTTAATTATCCGGCCTTACACAAGCTTACGCTGAGCTACATTTACATGAAAAATTAGCACCTCTTTGTTCAATAAGTTAAGGACACAATAAGTCTATTGAAAATCTAGTTTCAACCATGTGAATAACTAAATAAGCAAAACTTAATCGAAATATCTTTTGCTCTACAGTTTACGGACACTCAACTTCAACACCACCACCACCACCACAATTTTATTGTTTTCACCACCACCACCACCACCACAATTCTCCACCACCACCACCACCACCACCACCACCACAATTTTATTGTTTTCACCACCACCACCACCACCACCACAATTCTCCACCACCACCACCACCACCACCACAACGTTATTGTTTTCACCACCACCACCACCACCACCACCACCACCACAATTTTATTGTTTTCACCACCACCACCACAATTCTCCTCCACCACCACCACCACAATTCTCCACCACCACCACCACCACAATTCTATTGTTTTCACCACCACCACCACCACACCTCCTCCTCCTCCTCCTCCTCCTCCTCCTCCTCCACAATTCTATTGTTTTCTCCTCCACCTCCTCCTCCTCCTCCTCCTCCTCCACTTCCTCCTCCTCCTCCTCCTCCTCAAGGATCTACAGGCTGAGAGAAAGTATTTGAGGATTACAATGAAATTCCTTTTTTTTTTCTTTTTTTTTTTTTGCACTACTTGTGATCGGTTTTATTTTATTTCATTTATTTTATTAACATTTTAAACAGTCCACAAATACTTTCTCTCAGCCTGTAGATCCTTGAGGAGGAGGAGGAGGAGGAGGAGGTGGAAGAGGAGGAGGAGGAGGAGGTGGAGGAGAAAACAATAGAATTGCGGAGGAGGAGGAGGAGGAGGAGGAGGTGTGGTGGTGGTGGTGGTGAAAACAATAGAATTGTGGTGGTGGTGGTGGTGGAGAATTGTGGTGGTGGTGGTGGAGGAGAATTGTGGTGGTGGTGGTGAAAACAATAAAATTGTGGTGGTGGTGGTGGTGGTGGTGGTGGTGAAAACAATAAAATTGTGGTGGTGGTGGTGGTGGTGGTGGTGGAGAATTGTGGTGGTGGTGGTGGTGGTGGTGAAAACAATAAAATTGTGGTGGTGGTGGTGGTGGTGGTGAAAACAATAACATTGTGGTGGTGGTGGTGAAAACAATAACATTGTGGTGGTGGTGGTGGTGGTGGTGGAGAATTGTGGTGGTGGTGGTGGTGGTGGTGAAAACAATAAAATTGTGGTGGTGGTGGTGGTGTTGAAGTTGAGTGTCCGTAAACTGTAGAGCAAAAGATATTTCGATTAAGTTTTGCTTATTTAGTTATTCACATGGTTGAAACTAGATTTTCAATAGACTTATTGTGTCCTTAACTTATTGAACAAAGAGGTGCTAATTTTTCATGTAAATGTAGCTCAGCGTAAGCTTGTGTAAGGCCGGATAATTAACGTTGTTTCAACTGAAACGTAACTGAAAATAAACTTCAAAGCTTTCAAAGTTTGACTTGGGAAAATTAAACTCACCGAATCGCTCAAATCCACCACCAAATCATCTTCCACGTTTGTTGGTGAAAGGTCGTTGCTTGACGCCTGTGATATAAGAGAATAAGTTACGTTATGAGAGTGAATTGAATCCTTAACGCGGGTTATTTAAAGCAACGTTTAAATGATCGAAGAGTTAAAATCCACGCTCTCAAATAGTTATAAGAAGAAAGTTTAGAAATCAACTAGTAAACTTAAAAGCGTTTCGCTCGCACGTTTGTTTTCTCAGTGGGAATAGTTATAAGAAGAAAGTTTAGAAATCAACTAGCAAACTTAAAAGCTGGTTTCACTAACCATTATCGTGGTTTCAGGAATAACCTCAGATGTTGGCAAAAGATCTTCGGTGTGATCGGATGGAATCTGTAAAAGAAAAATGAAATTGGTTAAACGAGACTGTCGGTTTAGAAAACAGAATAAAAAAACAGATCGAGCAAAATACTTCCAACTTACTTCGAGTTCCTGAACAGTCAATTCTGTCAATCGCGCAAACACCATCGGGAACCACTCTTCAGGTATTAAGACAGAGTTGGTGAAAAGCTCCCAATCCTGGACAGACAAACAAGCGCTCAAAGCGGCTTGAAAAGCATCCACGTTGGTGAAAAAAGCCATCGTAATAACGTTTCGAAAATCGAACAAAGTTAATTTCCAGCGAGTTCAAGTTGAATGAAGGAATGACGCTTTCAAAAAATCTGCGCTTTTTATTCAAACAGACAAAACAAATCTTAAGATCCAATCAGGGTGTGAATAAAGCGGGCAAGTTTGAGCCGGTCTATTGTTTCTATTATTTCAGAATAACACAAAAGGAATAGGTAGTTGAGGTCATGAAAAGGCATTCCCTTTATTAATATTCATTAATAAGTTACCTATTCCAAATTAGTATGCAGGAAATGGTCATTGACTAGGCATAGCTAATGAAGGGGAATGCAGGGGAGTGCAGGGGAATGCCGTAACAAGGTTAAATCTAATGGCCCTATACTACTCACATTGTTTGAGTTTCTAATCCGTGAATACTTTGAGAAGAAACATTCTGTCAAAGTTTTCGGATATAAGGGCTCTATAAATCTTCCAAAGGATCACCCTCTTTTTGGAAAGGTTTCTTTCAGCCCAGACGGATATTTCTCACACAAAGACGAGACAATTGTCTTGTTAGAGTTTAAGTGCCCTTACACCAGAAAGATCGCATGCAAAAAAATTCCTAAACAGTATCGTGATCAAATACAAACCGGCCTTGCTCTCAGCGGAGAGAGAGTTAACAAAGGCTTGTTTGTAGATGCCTATTTCAGAATGTGTTCTTTGAAGCAGCTTGGCCTTAGCCTTGAACATAATTCCTTTCTTAACAAAGGGGTTGTACACAAAACGAAAAAACCATCAGCACGTGCATGTGGTATTTATCTTCTATCTTCCAAACAAAAATTATTTCCGGGTCAGACAAAATTACTTGACCTCGGCGCAACAAAATCAACAGCTATGTTTGAAAGAATTATGAAAGGAATTTCATCTGGAGAGTTCGTGTGTAGTGGTGATTGGTTTTATATGAGCTATGATGAGGATCAGAAACGAAGCGATTTAGATTTTTTGAAGGAAATAAACAGAATGACATTCAGGGAAGCTTGGCTCCCAAACTATTATAAGACAGTTGCCTTCTTTTCGTGGAAGCTTCTTGATATAACAACAATTTGGGAAACAAAACAATTAAATTTCTTAGAAAATATTCACGAACCGATCAACCGGTTTCATGAAAATTTATCAAAACAAAAACACCTTGACAAAACCATACCTGGTGAAACTTTTGAAGACAACATCGGCGATGACAGTGCCATGTTGGAAGCCTTTCTTATTGAGAAAGCGGCAACTTTTACTCCAGATCTTTGAAAGCATTGCTCCATAAATGTTCGTTTTTAATTATCATATTGTTTGACATCTGTTGTCTCAGGCAATTTACAATCGCTCGTTGCGGGTCTTCAAGCGGCGTTGTAATGTCCAGGATTTTGTAGATCACAAACGTATAAGAGATTCTCGGAAGCCGAGCTTCTATAAGTTTGAAGATACGTTTCGTGTTATTAATTTGGTCGATAGTCAATTCAAGCTTCTTGTTAATTCGTGTCAAAGCGTACCCAAACGCATAACACCGCGCCGACTGCCTTTGCCTTGGCTTGTAAAAAATGTTTTGATCCGTATATGCCGGAGCATAATCCTCTAGCACTTCCACACGACCGCATTTTTTGCAATAAAGTTCACAAGAATCGTTTGATTGCAAAAATGAGCCGCCGCAAGAATAACAAGACAGAAATCTTCGGGCCCAACGTTCACGCTGCAAGTCGTTATAATGTTCTTGTAGATATTGTTTCCCCATCTCTGCCAACCCCATATCTTCGTAGATATGGCAAAGTTTTTCCGGCAGGCGCAAGCGGTGTATTTCTTTCCTATAATCGCTGCCGTATAGCGAGCGAAGGATGGCAAATTTGTGATCTTTGTCAAGTTCATTGAGCCGTGCGGTGAAGTCAGTCATGCTTAAACATTATAATTGTTTTTTCAATTTGGCGATCTCGTGACTTCCGGTATCCATTATGTAAAGACCATATTTAGAAATTTGCGCATGTGTAGTTCTTTATGAGTTACCACATGTGAAAGCACGGCAATTCGCTCGAATATAAAAGACCTTTTCGCACCATATATTGTATTAAGTCTGTAATTCGGTATAGCTCAGGGAGGTGTGGCTGGCCCCCACTGAATCCTGCTTACGGCTAATGCGATGTCAGACCAGGGGTAGTGGGGTTGCTGCGTCAGTTAGTGACGCCCTGGTGAACCAGCCCCGGCTCAACTGATACAGGGGGGTGCTCGAACAGAGATCTCCTAGGAGAACTCGACCTCGCTCCCAGAGGCTAAATGGGAAAATGACAACTCCTTTGTCCGGAGTTAAGTCCTAGCCTAGGCTAGGCAAAAACGAAACAGCCACCAGAGCACCCCCTGACTAGGGTTTTGTCCCTTTTCGTTATGTGTCACGCAATGTCACGCGTGACAGTCACGCACAATGTCACGTCATGTGTCACGCCTTGTCACACAATTGTGTTCTTTTGTTAGATAAAGCGAGAAACCCGAATTTACTCTTTCAAATCTGACTTGGAAACTGCGGCAAGACGATTGAGTTTTTTTTGAAATTCTGCTTTGACTTCTTTGCGAAGCTCGCCTCTAAGTTTTTCAAGATCTGGAGTTTGCTTGTTTACTTTGTTGGCGGCCTTTGCTTCACCAGAGCGTATTTCGTTCTTAAGTTCATAATAGCTCACAACTTCACGGAGGATTATTTTGAACTCTGAATCACTGATTCTCTTGTCAGTTAGAGCTTTTGAAACCAGCTCAAAGACAGAGTTTCGTTTTGCAAGGGCGAGTGTGTATATTTTTTCATGTTTAGTAATTTTTCTCTCAAGCCGCCTGCTAAGCATAGTTAGGCTGGCCGCTGAAAAACCTGTCATAGCTGCCACGCCGGCAATAACGGGGCTGGCTATGAGCCCGGCTCCGGTCAGAGCTGTGGCGATTGTGGCTGTAGACAAGCCTGTAGAAATGAAACCAAAACTTACTGCGGTTCCGTGAACAATTGTATGTGTTCGCTTGTATTTCTTAGCAACTTGCCTGTAATGATTAGCCTCCGACTCAAGCTCCTTTTGCAAGTCAGAAATTTTCTTGAGTCTGAAGTCTTCACCGTTGGATAAGTCTGGGTAAAGCGATGGAGTTTCGCTGTATTCAGGAGCCGATGGTAACACATTAGCCGAGCTCATCGTTTGTATATATATATTTTTTAATTGATCTCAAGTTCAAATTCAAGCGGCATGTTATTGAAGTCAAAAAGGTTGAGGGTTCGAAGGTGCGACGATTGTTAACACCACCATTGTGTATATAGTTTTATATTATTTCTATTTCAAAAAATAAAGGTAAGCCATTAAAATCAAAAAGCTCTCCGTGTTCGCCCTTGACTGAAATTGTTAAACTGTTTACAAATTCACCAGACGATGTTTTAAGATATGCAGCATTTTCTCTGTCCTCAGCGTACTCATACTTATTGTAGGCGCCCCAATAGGAGTCCTCAATTTTCGCCATCCCCAAAACATCTGAAGGCTTTCCATTGAGTAAGGTTTGTTCTTTATCGATAAGATCACAGTGAACGTAAAACATCGCTGGTGATGTAAGTTTTTTAATGTATCCCTCTGTAATTTAGTACTTATACCGAACAATTTAGCCAAATTAGGATTAAGTTCTACATCATTAGGAAAATGTTTTTTCACATGCATTCTTGCAAAGGGTTCATCGGTTATGATATGTACCTTTACTGGTTGCGCCTTAAATAACTCCTCTACCCAAGCCTTCAGAGCGTCTGGAGTGTAATATCCTTCGGGTATTTTCAAGACAGTTCCTTTTTTATTTTCGCCAGTTGTATACCATGTTATTGTTGCGTCTTCTTTCAAATTATACCACGAATTATAAAGCCAGAAAGCGATAAGCCGGATGAAACTCGGCTTCGGAAGCCGCCGATCGAAGTAGATTGTGTGGGGGTTCGAATGTGTGAAGATTCTTAGCATAACCATGATTGTATATATATATATTTTAAATTATATTTATATAATCATGTTTGGCAGACGCGGTTCAAATCTCGGTCTGAACATTGGCGGTCACGATTACGGACCTCCGCCCCCGTTTTTTCCTCGTCCCCAAAATCCCCTCTATCCAGAACAAAGGTATATTAGCAAAAAACACCCCACAGTAAATCTGCAACTTGCTTGGATGAGTTCTCCGGAGGCTGAAAAACTCTCTACAGCTGCCAAAGCGAAGGCTATCTCAGACTTCAAAAGGCGTTTCCCGCACGCTGATATGTCAAGATTTACAACAGAAGTTTCTTTCGACGAAAAGCACAAAGCCTCAGCAGTAGTTCTTTTCTCAGAGGGGCAAGGCTCCTGGGCTATGCCTTCAGACATACCGCACAAGAATTGGACACAAGCCCTGAAAGACGCGCTTGGTTTAGAGTATATTGGCGGTTTCCCATATCAGTTGACGTTAAACCGAAATACACAAAAACCAATCCCGGCTGTTGATTTCTCCACCTCAATCGATAAAGACATGATGATTGGCTCTGTCTTGAACGATGAATCGCAAAAGATCTATGTCACGCCAACTGATTATATCACAACGAAATACAGAAACATTTTCAGAGACACACAGATTACGTTCACAACCGCGAAATATGGGAGAAAGTGGCTCGGCGGGCCGCATATGAGTTTCTGGCCACAACAACTGAACTTCGCCCTGTGGTGTGCAACAACTGGCTGCGGGATCTCGCGTGACCTTCTGTTTGATAAGAACTCTACTCTCTCCCTAACCCCGCAGCTCCGGTCATTTTACAGGTTTCACGTCTATTTCACAACAAGACGAATACTCTACAAGCTTGGTGGGGAACAGAGCGTGAGTGCTTTGCCAGACGACCCCACATTCAATCAGAAAGACAACAAGTTCAACATCGACGCATACAAGAGGATTTGCCAAGAGTTCGGTGTAGACCCCATTTCTGACTTCCGTTTCACATACGGCAAAAATCACGGGCTTGGCAATGTGTACATTTGGGTTGCATATGATGGGCCCAGTTCTACTGATTACAACTATCCTGATCCCGATCTAGCCCTGTTTGATGACGAGCGCGTCACAGACAGAAAAGACCCAAACTATCGCGCAAACGGCATATACTTCGTTCGTAACGACCAGGGCGCTGTTAGTCAGTTCGAGCACTTTGTGCCGAATTATGCACAAGGGCTAACACAGCCAGGGCTCGCGCGTATGAATCAGTCAATCGAGGCCTTTGTGTACTGCATCCTGGGTGCACAAGCAAACACTCGCAGCAGCATTCTTGGGAATGGAGGCCGAGCATTCGAAACGCAGAGAGTCTTCTTAACGCTCTTAGAGGACGCCATAAGACTGAACGACATATCTCTAAGCGTACAGCATTATCAGCAGGCCATCCAAGCAACGAAAGTATGGCTTAACTTTGTAGTTGCCCCTGGGAGCTGGCTGATGCCGTCACGCATGGTTATCAACACAGAGAGCGTGGTGGGGTACAATAACAATCTTATGCAGGCAACGCAAGGGATGAAGCTTGGTGTTAACAATGATGTCAATCTTGCCACAAAAAAAGCCTCCCTTCGCCCCATGGACGGAGGGCCGACAAAGATTAATCCACCAAACAGCCACCCATCGAACCCGATTCACAAACAGGCGACACAGGCACAGGGCATGGTGCCAAAACCAAAGGTCACACCCACACCACAACCAGCCCCCACACCAGAAACAACGCAAGAGACTAAGATCGAGCCGCATCATGTAAACAAGGCTCTCATTGGTGTGGGTGCGCTTGCTTTAGCAGGCTTGTTTGTCTGGATGAGATAATTATCTCCTGCGCTTGGTGATCCTTTCAATCATAAAGCCTACAACGGCAAGGATCAGCAGCCAGGCGTGCTCGCCAAGGAAGGAGATAACCTGACCGGCTGTTTTGAAGATAAAGTTCACGATCGAGCCGATCAAGCCTGGCAGGATGGAGGCAACCTTATTTCCTAGGGTTTTGAGCCCTTTGCCAATAGCCTTGGTTCCGGCCTTGGCTATTCATTGCAGCAATCGTCACAGCGCCTATGACTAGACCTGCAGCCAGAACAACTGCTTGAAGGGTCCAACCATATTTCTTGAAGATATTTTTGACCCTTTCTCTCAAAGGAAGGGCTTCTTCTCTTTCTTGAACTTGTGTTCTTAGTCTTCCCAGCTCTTCTTCTCGCTCAGCAACTCGGGCTTCTGCAGCTTCTCTGTCAGAGGGAGAAGTGTTCTCATCCTCTATCACGCGTCGGTCTTCCTCGTTTTGTCGTACAAGATCGGCCTCTTGTTCGTTTAATGCATCCAGCGGCTTGGTGGAGTTCAGTCTTGCTTCGACAGCATTTCTTTCTTTTGTTTTCGCAGAAAGTTGTGTTCTGAGTTTGTCAACCTTTGCCTGCTCTTGGTCTCGTTGTTTTTGTATTTTTTGAAGGGCGCCCAATTCTTTTTTCTGGTTTTCAAGATCGCCTTGAAGATTTTTCTTTAGTTGTTTTAACCGATCTAGCTCGGTTTGACTCTCAACGTTTGAACCATGTTCCTGCTCCAGAGCTTCAATCCTCGCTTGAGTTTCTTCGATTCTTCCCTTGAGATTTTGAACCTCACTTGCTGCTTGTTGTCGTGCTACAGAAACCCTTTCCGCCTCCTTCAGTTGTTTCTCTGCCTCCTGCAGTCTTTGTCTTTCTTCCCTTATTGATGCATTGTCTTCAGAGACAATCTCTTCAGCGCTTGGGCCAAGAGCCCCTTTGAACCTGTCTGTAAATGATTTAAGAAGGCCAGACCCATCTTGTTTGAAAATGGGCTTCTCGCCACCCTTTGGCCCAAAGGTAACAATTTTGCCTACATTTCCTGGTTTTTTACCGAAACCAATAGGGTCTATTCGGCTGGGATTCATTCTCGGAAAGCGGCTTTTAAGCCAGTCCATGGCTCTATCGATTCTAGATGCTTTTTCCGTTGCATCTAAGAAGTTGCCTTCAAGCAGAGGGATGTCTTCAGGATCAAAACCGCTCTGTTCGCGAGGCAGTGTATGCATTTCATGCTCTTCACCGCCATGATATGGGGTGGATGCAGCCCCCGGTTGAAAGGGGATTGTTGTGTCAACTTCTTCTTCGTCATCATCATCGTGGTCAATCCCCCGGTCTTCCCAAGGGTTTTCGTTCTCGCCAGGTATATCATATCCACCTTCTGCCATGATGTATATAAATATAAATATAAATTTATATATATACTCTGGCTATGGCCGTGTAACCCAACCTCCTCCCAACGAACGCAGAGAAGATTCTTGGTGCTATGAAAGCAGAGCGCACCGTAAAGCGCATCACCTTTGAACGCACTTCAGCCAATCCCGGCGAGACCCTGTACGTTACGGTTCCCAAGCTCAACGAACATGAGGTTATCGTGTCGGGCTCGCTTGCCTTGCTCTTTAACATCGACCTTGCCGGCGGCCACGCAAACAACTATCTTGTACAAAATGTCTCCAGAGCACTAGTTGACAGACTCGTTGTCAAGTTTGCCGCCACCACTGTCCAGGACACCGTTGGGTACGATATTTACAAAATCTTTGAGGACCTTTTCCTCTCTGTTGATAAGAGAGATAACATGCTCCCCGAGGGCATCCAGAGTGTAGACTTGAGCAAGATTCGCTCTAGTGCCGGCGACAAGAAGACCTCTGGCGTGGATGCGGAAAACAAGCTGGAGACCATTTACAAAAACAAATACCGCATCAATCTTGACCACCAGATTATAACAGACCACGGTGTCATGTACCCACAGGCACTCTACAACGATTTGACATTCGAGATAACGCTCGCCCAGGCTTCTCAAGTTGTCAAGGGTTCGGATACAAGCAAGCTTGTCTACAAGTTGACAAATATCCAGCTTGAGTACGAGACAATCCGAAGTAAGCAGCTGGCTGACGAGGCAACAAGTGTATACTCTAGCGGAAAGGAGTTTGCCTACGACCATATCATGCGAGAGGAAGTGGTCCCCTTCTCGAAGGGTTCAGACGCTCGGCTGAATCTCAGGGTGAACCCGCAGCGCAGGTCACTGAAAGCCATCCTTCTGCTATTCATCGAACCCTACACGGCAGGAGCCAGGGACTCAGAAAAATACTTCAACCCAGACATAACCAAAGTTAATGTCACCATAAACGGCTCCCCCAACAGGATTTACAACGAAGGCATCAACGGGACCGATATGTGGCGTGAGGTCAGTCGCCTCTTCAAAAAGAGGGGTGATGGCAGGCCAAACATGAATCTGACTAAATATCTCACGGGCAACAAGTTCGGCCTCCTTATCGACCTTAGATCAATGGCTGATACAACCCTACATGGCAACGGTCAACGCCTCGTCAACACAAAGGACGGCGTACATCTTGAGCTCGAAAGGACAACCTCCGGCTCGGGAAACGTGCACTGCCACATCTACACCATCAGCGACTCACAGATGAACATCATGGACAGACAGCTGCAGGCGGTTCAGTACTAAACACATATATATGTATATAGATGGACCCACGAAAGCTGCCATTCAATGCCCTAATTATCGGGCCGACTAATTCTGGCAAAACACAATATCTTCTGAATCAGCTGCGTGGCCCCTTCAGGGGCAAGTTTGACTATATTGTTCTCTTCTGCCCAACATTTGTCCACAACAAGACCTACGACGGTTTCGTGGACCAGGAGCCACGCATTTTCGTGATAGATTGTCAGCAGCATGAGATTGAAATATGGTTAACTTTAGCTAGTTATTTCTTCGACGGGACAAACACGCTCTTTGTGCTCGATGACTGTGCTGCTTCGAAGGATGTGAAAGGTCGCACGAGTCAACTTGTGAAACTAGGGTTCAGTGCTCGCCACAGCGGCTTGTCAGTGTGGGTGCTAACCCAACAGTTAACCAGCATTGCGAAACCCTTTAGGGAAAACGTTGCAGCGATTGTGCTTTTTTACACCCCATCAAGCAAAACAACGAAGGCCATCTTTGATGACTATGCCGGTGAGCTTGAACAACAAGAGTACAAAGAGTTGATTGCAAAATTAAAGGGGCACAAGTTTTCTCACCTAGTTTTCTCTCTGCGGCACCCATATGGGATAGAATTGAAAATGTGAACCATGAACACCTCAACCAGTATCCACAAGCTCACGGTCTTTTCACAACTTCTGGGTGAATTGCAGAGTCATGCGGAGGAGATGCAAATACAGATAATCAAAACCGCTGACGCGGACGATATGCGTCTCATGCTTCTTACCCGCTATCCTTTGAAAGTCACTGTGTGCCCAGCCACCATGACCGCGCTTATACGTGAGGTTGAAAGTCTTTTGCCTGACATCAAAAGAATAATTGAAAAATAAATACATAATATATACGCAATGGCAACAAACCACCCAGACGACATGGCTACATTTGATAATGAAATCATGCAGCTGCCAGAGGCAACCCCTGATAGCTCCTTGCCATCAGCGATTCCTGAAGTCTTAACAGGTAATGACACTCCAGCTCAACGCGAGAAACTGGCAGTCCTTGTTTCAACCGGCAAATCAAAAGAGACCATCGGTGCCCAGCTCACACACGAGCAGGTGAAGCGCCTGACGGATAAAGAGGTTGAAAAGTACTACAAAAGGTATGAAGCCTATGTCGGCAACAAGACGACCGAGTCTCTGATTGACATCGTTATAATGTTAGCAACCAATGGCGCCGGCATGGTTGTTAAGATTGACGATGTGGAGGCCCTGCAGAAAGAACTCAAAAATGACTACATGATTAACCATGAACTTTCATCTCTTGCTGGAAACATTGCACTGCGTTGTGGGCGATTCTTGGCCTTGGCCAATGCTGTTTTGATCACTACAAAACACATCTACTTCAAAAAGGAGCCAGAAGAGTTGCCCCCTGTACACACAAGCGGAGATGGGGAAGGTTACCCACTCGAGGGTTTTGATGAAGTTGACACATGTTTTGATGAAGTTGACGCATGTTTTGATGAAGTTTTTTACACATAATCTGGCAGGAACCTGGCAGAAACCTGGCAGAAACCTGACAGAAACCACGAAGGTTTGAAATAAAAAATATACATATATACACATGATGGCTCAACCACTCGAGACGGTGCCTGAAGAAACAGTCGCGCCAGCAGCACCCACAAACAACACGCACGTTACCTCTGATACCCCAAAGACTGCTCCAGCCAAAAACCCTGGTCGTGTTGCTTCTGGCAAAAGGCTTGCTGAGCGCAACCGCCTGGCAAGAGAGGCAAAAAAACAAGCACAAGCTGCTAAAGCAACAAATGAGCCTGCCCCAAACTCTACACCACAAAACTCGACAAATGAAGAAGCTAGCAGCAACTCTGGTTTCTGGATTATAACGGTTGTTGGGGTACTTATATCCGCTTGGGGCGTCTATTACCAACGCGAGGCCATTATGAATACACTTAGACGCAAAGCCCCGACCCCAGCCCCTGCTCCGGCAGTGGTGAATGAAGTTCAAACTCCCCCACCACCGAGACGAAGAATTCGCAAGATGGAGTAAAAAAATCTTATATATACACAATGGCAAATCTCTTTCAAGGCTTCGTAAACGGGGCTGCAATCGGAGGTATTCTTCTTGTTATGCTTAAATTAAACATTGTCGCCCTAAAAACAGTTTGGCAATTAGCAACACAACAGATCAACGAGACAACGCATAATGAAGAGTCGACTGAAATTTAAAATCTTATATATACACCATGTCTGACAACAAGCTCGTGAAAGCTGTTCTTGATGCGGCCACAATAACAGGCCTTGTCGCAAGTATTGGCTGGGTTGGCAAAAAGGTCGTCAAGGAAAATCTCACGGCCGACCCCAGCTCGAATCTCATGAACTATGTGAAGTTCACTGCCGTCATGGCTGGGAGCATAGCTCTCAAGAAATACCTCGAGGACCAGAAGATCCTCCCTGCCTCAATGTAAATCATATATATATAGCAATGGCCTCAATCGCTATTATGGTTGGTGGAGCAATTTTGAATGCCGCTGCTTTCACTGGAGGCAACTATCTCGCAAAATATCTTTCCGGCGACAGTGGGAAAGCCGCTCTGGATGAGAAGACCAGACACGACAAGGCGTTAGAGGCCTATCAAGCGGCCTACGCTAAATATCAGAAAGACCGCACAAAACTCCTCGACTGGATTGCCAGCAATGATCGAATCAAAGATCAAGCGAAACACAACTTTCAAGACACTGACCAAGCTCTAGTGCTCTACAACCAAACACATCGGGAGCAGCAAATAACACTCCCCAAAGAGCCCGAGTTCTCTGACTTTTATAAACCAGGCCCACAGCAGAAACAAGGCGAACTCTTGTTTATCGGCACTGGCGCACTCGCCCTTGGCTATGCGGCGTTTCGCTTTCTGTAAACACATATGTATATGGAGGCGAAACTCTCAAAGGTCTATTACGGCCCCAAAGGCTATTGGAAAGGATTTGCCGCTGTCAAAAAGCTAGCTGCAGCAGCCAAGGTATCTGAAGAGGTGGCAAAGAAATGGCTCGTCAAACAAGCTCTTTGGCAAGTATATCTCCCTGCACCATGCCATATCCCTCGGCCCAAGTTTGATGTCCAGACTCCTAATGCCGTGCATCAAGCAGATCTACTTTTTTTGCCACACGACAAACTGCCTCATGGGCGAAAGATTTACAAATATGCTTTGACAGTTGTTGATGTAGCAAGCCGTTACAAAGCAGCAGAGCCCTTGACTTCGAAAGAGTCTGATGAAGTTTCGAAGGCATTGGCTCGGGTATATAGGCGCAGGCCTTTGAAATGGCCACAACTGTTGCAAGTCGATCCGGGAACAGAGTTTATGGGGGCTGTGACTAAAGAGACTGGGGCTCATAAAACAACCATTCGTCGTGGGCGTGTTGATATCCACAGAGACCAAGGGATTGTTGAAAGATTCAACAGAACCCTTGCTGAACGATTGTTTGGTTACCAGTACGCAGTTGAAATGAATCTACCCTCTGGCCGTTCGACTGCTTGGGTTAAAAGATTGCCAGATGTTATCTCTGCCTTGAACAATGAAGTGACTCAACTCACTGGCAAGAAGCCTGCGCAAGCGATTAAAGAGAAAGCTACCTCGGCCAAGCCAGCGACCCCATATGCTAGACCTGTAGGTGAGAAGGAAAAGAAGCTCCCACCTAGGGTGAACTTAAGATATCTGTATTACCCCGGTGAGCTTGAGGGGGGTAGTCGACGGGCAACAGATCCGATCTGGTCCTTGAAAGTATATAACATCGAAAGGGTTGATACTAAGCCAAATGAACCGGTCGTGTATTATCTGTACGACGGCCCCAAGCGGGGGTTTGTGCGTGAGGAGTTGATGGTTGTTCCGCCGGGCACTCAGTTGCCTCCGATGTCTTTGTGACCATATGCAAGCGTATGGACGCCATCGTCTTTTATCCAGCGCTTTGAATCAAAGGGCGAGAGTGTTATCTTGGTGATGTGCTCACCGAAGATTTGGTGGCCTTTGCTTCGGAGCCTGTCCATCCCATGCTTGAAGGTTAACCGGCCGAAGAGAGCTTCCTTGTAATTCTGGTGGGTAATCTCTTTCTTTGTGACAACCTTGGTGGTGCCCTTTGCTTTCTTGATGTTTTTGTCGTCCTCTAGTAAGATAGAGTACATCTTCGAGCGGAGACACACAGACTCTGAGATCGGCTTACCTGCGCACTCGTCCTTCATCTTACCGATGACCTTCTTGTTAAGCTGGCTGTGGAGTGGATGGTCATTGGGATAATCACTTGTGTCGTAGAGTTCATCCCGAAGGTTCTCCATGTCTTTGTAAACATCATCCGTCTTAATCTCGAGGAGCAGAGAGTCTGTGTCTGTGTAAAGTAGGTCTGCGCGTGGACCATATTTCAGCTTGAGATGTTTGTAATAGAAGTCATACATCAGTGTTTTGGAAAGATCAGGGATGCACATGCCTGTGTAGACTGGGCGGTTGAAGAGGATTTTCTCCCGGTGCATCTGGATCCCCGCCATGTTAGCTCCAAAGACTGTTGCTCTGGAAAACAGCGGGCTTGCAATAAGCTTTCTAATCTTGTCTTGCTCGTGCGATCGGACAAGCTTCATGTCGATTCGATTTCTGAGGTTCTCCATTGTCTTACCGAAGACTGAGTTGTTCATGAGCTTGAAGAAATTCTTCTCAAAATCGGAAGTGGCCTTCTTTCTGAGCTCGGTGTTCAGGGAGATGTATGGCTCCATCCAAGCCCTCTGCTCGAACTTGAGCATTTTGTGGATTTTCGTCAACTTCATTCCCAGATCCAGGTACTGCTGGAGATTTCTGTAATGCAACACATACCGAGATTTCTTGTTTAGGGTAAGGAGCAGCTTCTCTGTCTTGTCTTCTGGCTGTCCCTCTACCAAGGCCCTTTGATATGGAGACATCCATGCCTTAGGAACGACCTGACTTTCTGGAGCAAGAGGATAAGCGTTGTGCTCATCGTGCAGCTCCTCGGAGTACTCAAGATCAACCTCTAGGATGTAACCGATCTTTCTGTTTGACCTCCACTTCCTGATCTGGTGTTGAGTTGGAAAGACAGGGCACCATGCGAAGTTGCCAACTGGGAGAGGCTGACTCATGGCCCATCCATAGAGATTGTTCGCGTCTAGATACATGATGTAACTTGACTCTTCGTTGGGGTTGTGATCGTGAAGATAGGGGTTGTTAGCCTTGCAGTACCGCCTGCTCTCCATGGATATACCACCTCGCAAGCCTCTTTCAACAAAGAGATGCATGTCAACATCTGTGAGCAGCTCCAGGTTGATGCCCGTATACCTGAGAAGAGCGTCCCATGAGAGGCCAGGACTTGTGTAATAATGTGCTGGGTCAAGTTTGTAATGTTGCAGACATGTTTTTCTGAAGTTCTCGAAAACATCGGCCAGAAGAAGCACATCTGTCATGAGGTAGAGATCGTGGTAATCTCCAAGCGTCTTGCATCCAAATACCTCCCACACTTTTTGCGCGTGGACGTATTCCTTATCTGAGATGCCTTCCTTCTTGAGCTCGCTGTAGAAGGCATCCTTCGGCGGGAGAGAGGTCTCCTCGAATCGAGCCCATGAGTCCACGTATTCGTATGGGTAAATCCCTTTTTGCAGGAGAAGATTGCGTTTGGCTTGGTTCTTCTCATAGCTTGCCGTGATTGTGAAGGAATCTGGCTTATTTGCTTCAACCAGGGCACTGAGGCTTGACTGCATGAACTGTAAGCTGTCAATGAACCTTAGCTTGCCGAGGGAGAAAGAGATGTATTTCTCCATGTTGTTGGGGATGCATGTCAAATCAGATTGAATGCCTGCAATTCCGCCCATAATGTGGTGCGCATCATAACCCCTCAAGTTGTGAAAGATTACGGGGACTATTTCCGTTGTCGGGTTGGTTCGGAAATAGTTGATGTTGCAAAAACTGTGAGCCGCGCCCCGTTATTTACCTGTGATGTGACAATGATCTTTAACTGCGTCTCGAACAGAGTCTTGTATTAGAGATCCCCCGCAGAAAAGGCAGTCGACCTGCTCGAATAAATTGTCTGTGATGGGCTTCCACTTGTTTCTTGGCCCAACAAATGGGAACTCTTTTAATTCACCATCCTCGCCCTGGATGTAAGTTTTGAATGCCTTTTGGTAACATTTGTTGGTGAAACGATGAACAAAGCCCACGTATTCTCCGGTGTTTAGATCATAGACCGCAACAGCGTCCCTGTGGTTCCTCTTGGTGAGAGACTTGTTACAGATGTGGCAGTCAGTTGCACAGTTGAATTCAATCCATTCCTCTCTCGTCATTGAATAAGGCTTCTTGTTGTTGTAGTTCGTCTCTGATCACTCCTTCCAGCTGTTGAAGGCTGTTAAGAAAAACCGGCACCACGTCCTCTCCTCTGTATAGGTAAGGGCCCTTTGTCTCCCCATCAGAGCGAACAGCTAACATGCAGAACCCACAGGGTTTGTGTACGGATGTCGCAGTGGTGCTGCTCTGTTGGGGATCTGGTATGCATCCATGGACTTTTTGGACAATGCTTTCGAAGTCAGCATAAATAACCCAAGGCTTCTTCATCTGGTTCTGAAAGTTCTCAAAGTGGAGGAAGTTTTCACCTTCTTTGGGCATTTCAACTCGTGCCGGCCTGCCTTTGACTCCCCTGCAATAGAAGAGATGGTCGGTGAGAACTCTTTCTGAAGAGAAGGGTTGGAGACACCTATCACAGTGATGCATGCGGCGTCCAACGTTGAACTCACTATGTAGAAGTCTGCTTATGCTCTTGATGTAACAATAATGCCAAGTGTGTATGTCTGTGAGCAACATCAGATTAATCCTTCGCAGATTGGGATCCCCTTGCTCACTGACTCTGATTACAACCACCTTGTTGTTTTTCCAGCCATAAACGTTGATTGCAAGGTTGTTTTGACGTTCAACCTTAGAAATCTGACTCAATGGCGTTGGAAAATCAACTCCAGTGCAGTCTAGGCCATCATCAATGGGATAACTTCCCGGTCTGTCTGAATGCGCCTCGGCAGGGAACAATGCCGATCGCAGTGCCCAACGTAGACACTGATTGTCTCTGTTCTTTACATTGATGATTGCCTGCTTCGACCTGAGTTTTGATGGTGTTGGGATAAATGTGCCGCCTCGTATAGGCTTGTACACCCCGAATTCAAGGTAAACAGTTTTGATTTTATCAACCACCCAACCAGAACCCAATTGTTGCCATCTAGCAATCTCTTCCTTAAAGCCATTCACAATGTCTTCTAGGAAGCCTTCCTCTCGCAGCTTATAGATATGTGTCACAATCAGTGGTTTAACGTTCCAAAAGAAGTGATTCATTTCTCGATTGTTATCACCTGCCATTGAAAAGTGAACATCGAATGACAAAGTGACCTTCACCCCGCCAAGCTCTGTGACTTTGCGTGCAATTCTCTGGAGAATGGCCGCCTTATTAGTTATGAAGAATGAATTCAGGTCCTTGATTTGGTAATCATCAGGGACATTCATCTTATAACCATGCAGCGAATTGCCGAAGTAATCGTGGTTCCTTGGATTGAAGTCAAGTCGTTGAGCCTCCATGTTGTATACAGGGATTTCATTTTCTCCAATTGCTGGTCTCGCATCGGGCCTCTGTGCGATTGCCATGTGGGTTGGTATATGCGGGGGTGTGGTTTCTTCAATTGGTGGTCTCGTGTCGGGACCAGCATTCACAAGCTGTGATTGGGGATGGTCTCGTGCCGGGTCAGCATTCACAAGCCCTGTGTAGTATAGGGGCTTGGTGTATCCGGGACCACTTCCAAACGCCCGAGAAACCGCTTATTTTGGGAACTCCCGAACGCCTGAGTTGCCGTGCCCCCAGGGCTCATTGCATTCGCCCTGGGGGCACGGCAACTCAGGCGTTCGGGAGTTCCCAAAATAAGCGGTTTCTCGGGCGTTTGGAGGTGGTCCCGGATCACCAAGCCCCTATACTACTGGTAATGAACTACAGATGGAGTGCTTGTGGTTCTGTTTTTCCGGACTGATTCAGCAAGATTTGGATAGGGTAAAAGAACACTGGAACAGCCACTACATCAGAGGGTCGCGCTATGACACTGTAAAAGGACGACCCAATGAGTTATTTTACTTACCTGAATTGCACAATACTGAGGATCTTCTTGCTCCTGTCAGTGCACAGCAGTGTGACTATATCACAGAGAATTACCTTGCCCTTGCAGAGAGCACCAATGAATACCAGGAGTATTTTCAGTACGCCTTTCAAGCTGCAGGACTTTCAAACCCCCAAAACTGGCAAGAAGCCTTAGATTAATACCATAATCTTTATACCTTTGCATCTAGTTGACCATTTCAGTGTCAGACACACCTGCTCAAACTCAGATTAATTTGAATTGTATTGAAGATCAGATATCAAGTCTGTTTTCAGATGATACACTCTAGTTTTAAATTAATTTAAAGTCGTTCCTGTATGTGGAGCAAACGTGTCTGATTGGCTAGTTGGAAGCTATGGCACTCGAATGGTTTCCCTACACTGTCAGGCAACCAAACTTGGGTAATGTTTCAAATTGGGCAAGGGGGGGTGCAACCACATGTATGACATACTGAAAAGTAGAAAACTTTGTAACTCAAGAAGGGAACCTTGCTAGACAACCAAACTTTGCTAAAAGTGTCTTGGGGGAAAGTGGCCTGCAGACGCATAGCAACATTTTATGACATCATCGATGTTATCATCAAAAGTAGAAAAAACTCACAACTCAAGAAGGGAACACTGTTAACCAACCAAACTTGCATTGAGTTGTCTTGGGGTCAAGGGGTGTGCAACCACATAGTCATGTGGTATGAAATCATTAAAACTTGAAGTCATTACCACATTGAAATGTTATTGTGATGAATCATTTTCTTGCAATAATATTAAACACAAAATAAAATTATTTTTATTCCAACAGGCCAACTTTAAACATCAAATGCAGTTTTAGATACTGAATCTGAGCCACAAAAATGGGCCAATAATACTATATTATACTAAGGGAATGGCTACAAACTAACGATTCATTTGTATAACAGAACATGCTTGTCTTTTTTTTTTCAATTTGATTTTTTGTCCTTTTGAGAAACACAAAAGCAGTCTTCAGATGTATTAAAATTTGGTTTCATACTATTAAAGCACAAAGATTGCTGTATAAACTACAAACACTGAGCTTTTCTGCTTCAACATTCACTTTCTCTCTCTCTCTCTCTCTCTCTCTCTCTCTTTTTTTGCTATATGGCAACCACTACATGTACTTGTTATTACAAAAAGTCAAAACTGAACTATAACAACTATAAAAAACCTCGTTAAAGAACTGCAACATGAAACTCTTTGAATGCTTCCTAAAGTTTTCTGGTGTTTGAAAAGACAAAGTTGAAATTGGCACGAACAGCACAATTACAAAGTAATGAAACCTTGTTGGATAAAACCATGCCACCTCCCTGATAAAACTTTAGCCTGAAAGTTCACAATCCTTTGTAATCAATCGTGCAATTTCCTGGGAGCTTCATGCCTTTGAAAATGCACCACCTTTGCAAAGAGCCAGAAGGAAAATGTGTTCAAACTCTTTCATGTCAGTCATGTGTGCCACAGGGAATGTAATTTCCCTACTACACGATCCAACTTGAGGAAAGCAGATGGTGTGCTTGGGCTTTCTCTCCTTGCAATCGTGGTCAAAATGTGCCGTTATAGTCAGTTGTTCTCCATTTACAGCGCGATGTTTTTGTCCAGTTAACCAGCCAAGTACTCCGGCTGGACTCACGTCCACAGCCTGATACTTCTCAGCTTCCAGAACGGTATTTTCATCCGTAATGTCGTTCTTCTCCTTCCAAGCCAGTGCTTCTGTGTAGCCTGTGATGTTCTTATCTTCTACAGGTGATAAGAAATCTTGAAAATTGTCCATGACTGCCTCCTCAAGCTTCCGTCTTGACGGTCCTTCTGCTGAAAATTATGGTGAAACCAGTGAAAACACATAATCTGAATCCACAGGACCACTTGTATTTGGCACAAACAGGTCCTTGCAAAGAACAGCATTATCCTTAACGAGTGCATACACATTAAACAGTTTGAGACCCTCACAGAATTCGCTCAAGTAAAGTAAGCGCTTGTTTATTATGCTCACTTGAATGGTTCCAATAATGTCATCTTGATGGGTCTTGTCTAATGGGCCAGTGTATCCATGGTCTAAAATTAAGTCACCTAAGCTATCATCAAATGAATCACAGCTTCTTATTTGTTCAAAGAGTTCCTTGTCCTTAGGAGTGAAATGTGTTTCAGCATCAAGTTGGTCAAGGTTGACTTCAAGTGTTAGCATCAATTCATACACAGGCTCAGCCAAAAACGATGGAGGAGGACCACCCTGTGCTAATGAAGCTGCAACAATTTCGCCGCATGTTTTGAAGCTTTTATTTTGAACATTGTATATGGAGTTAATGGGTGCTCCATCAGGGAACATCGATTTCCCAATGTCCAAAACAACACTTGAGAAAAATTCTTGGGACAGTGCCCCTGTATCAATACCGTTTTCCCCACAATAAAGTATTCTTAGGACATTCTCTGGACTAGACTTGCTTGCTTGCCGTTGCCAACGGGAAATTATTCTTGGAAGTGGTGCTCCCCGTCGAGTAACAATGTAAAAGTCATGATCTTGCTTGACATTCTTATGCATTGCACGCACTACACTTACAGTATCCTCATGGGCTATGGTGGTTTTCTGTAGACTGTGAAAATTACGGTGGCCCACAACTGCACTCCGAATTCCAAACGATATTCCACATTCTAAAACTTCACTCCGAATTCCAAAACTTCACTCCGAATTCCAAAACCTCACTCTGAACTCCAAAACCTCACTCCGAATTCTAAAACTTCACTCCGAATTCTAAAACTTCACTCCGAATTCCAAAACCTCACTCCGAACTCCAAAACCTCACTCCGAATTCTAAAACTTCACTCCGAATTCCAAAACCTCACTCCGAACTCCAAAACCTCACTCCGAATTCTAAAACTTCACTTCGAATTCTAAAACTTCACTCCGAATTCCAAAACTTCACTCCGAATTCTAAAACTTCACTCCGAATTCCAAAACTTCACTCCGAATTCTAAAACCTCACTCCGAATTTTAAAACCTCACTCCGAATTCCAAAACCTCACTCCGAATTCCAAAACCTCACTCCGAATTCTAAAACTTCACTCCGAATTCTAAACGTCACTCCCAATTGGAAAACCTCGCTCCGAAAAAACTCACTCCGAATTCGAAACTCATTTCCGGTTAAAGTCGCAAGGGACTAAATGTTAATGCATCATGGGTACAGTTGACGTGTTCCCGCCGCCATCTTGTTCGGAAGCATGTTTTGCTCAAACTGTGGAAGTAAGCTTAAAACTGAAGACACTGACAAGTGTTGCTCGAATTGTGGGCATAATATCGTCACAAATTGTGACAAAGGTATGTAGGTCTTATTTTTCAGTACTTTTGTGTCGGCAACTCATCAGATCAGCAAGGAGATTGAGTTTTGGATAACATCAGCTATTGAGTTTTGGCGGGCTTTATGCTGTAGTTGAAGCGGCTTCAAAATTGTTTCCTTAATTTGCTCAAGCTGTAGACATTTATGTGAACTTGACTTAGCTTTATTTTGTTTTTATTTGTTTTCAACAATCAACAGCACAGTAGAATGTGAGACCACAAAACAGCTCTGGTCCCTCTACATCTGCCTCAGGTAAGGGACCGATCGTTTATTACGTCGTAGAGGGGGGAGGTGTTGTTATAGTGGGGTTACAATCTTAAAAATCTTGTGAAGGTGGGGGGGGGGTACATTTCAGGGAGCAACAGCAGAATAAATAAGTCAGATAAGTGGCAGGGTATTATGCAGGGCCTGTCAGTGTATAATATTTCCATTACACACAAAAAATATATTATAATGAATATAATATGGTGTATGATCATGGATATTATGCTAACCTGCATTACACAGCTCTGTTTAATCACTGTTTAGGGGCATTTTTAAATATATATAATAAACTATTACTACATTGGATAATAGGGGATATATAAATAAATAAAAAATATAAATTCTCAATAAATTCTCATCCATGATCACGATTACCCGATTGCCTTCTGGTAGACAGACACACAGATTATTTTTTGTGCACCAAGATGGTGGCAAACGAGCGAAAAGACGCTATACAGTGCGCAAACGGCAGTGCACAAAAGTTTTTTTACTCCAAGAGAAATTGAACTGATGATTTTTTGTGAATTTCACTGCTTCTTTTGCAAGATGACATGTATAGTGTAGTTCCCATTCTATAAAAAGAATGTAGAGTGTTAAGTACGTTACCCTTGCCTGATTAGCAGCCACATACAGAAACTATTGCTTTTAGTAAAAACAATTGACAGAATATTTAATTAGTTTTGGATTTTTCCCACAGTGGCACACTTCAGTCCTAACGAACCTGGTCCCTGTACAAGTGCACAAGGTACATTATTATCCAGAGAATATTTGGGTTAAATTGTCAGAGTCCTAGTGTGTTTCCAGAACATATCCACACCCCACACTCACCTCCACACCCTCTTCCAATAGGGTTTCATTCTTAGACCCCCCTTGATAAAAAAGTGTTTTCACAGTCATGCACAAGATTAACCCCATGTTATAAAGTCTCGATATGCAATCTTGTTTTTTTTTTCAATTTCAAACACATAGTGCCCTTGAAGAAGAGCAAATGAGACAGCGAGTGTTTCTAGCATTTTTCTGTCATTTTAACATGACAACAAAGAGCTGTGTTTGTAAAATTGACCATGCTTATTTGCCCAAGAAAGGTTAAAATTCACACTATCACTCCTTATCATTTATAAATAAGCAATGTGTGATGTTTTGAGCGTAGGAATGATGTGATTTAACAAATGCATAAAATGACAATTTTTTATTTCTTCTTTGCATTGACACAACACAGCATTGTGGACTTGTGTTTTAACTTTATTCTTGCAATTATCTGCACAAAAAAGGAAAAAATAACATGTTTCCAAAATGGTTGTCTATACCCATTTATATAACATCCACACTAAAACTCTTTATGCCAGTGGGCTTTGAAGTTGCGTCTCGGGCCCCCCTTCCCCTACGAATTTCCGTAATCCCCTGTGAAATGTGTGCATAAATATCTGCCTCACAGACCACTCAACATATTTTAATATAACCGTAATACTCAACCCCTAGTATTTATCACCTTGGATTACTGAACCATATATTATTAATAGATTCAAAGAATCATAAAAAACGTTTTTTCAGGTACAACACCATCAACAATGAAGTCATTTAGTGCATTCAGAAAATCCAAGGGGAAAGAATGGAAAGCCATGGTGTCCAAGAAACAAGGTGTCAAGGAAATGGAAGTCCGAATTATGATAGGCATGATGTACTTTTGTAAAAAGGAGATGCGCCTTAAATCAAAGAGAGGAAAGCGCATTGCTTTGTCGGTGTCAAATGAAGCACCCTACAATGTCATCCTGGAGAAGGCAGTGGCCAAGTTCAAGGCTTACCACAGTGATATTTTTGACACCAATGAAGACTATGTGTTACTTCTAGAAAATGGGGAAGAAGCCCAGTTCATCCCAGGGTCATGCCCCAAAGAGTTCTTTTCATTACAACGGTATAAAGAGGACCTGGGAAAGGATTATGTCAAGATCGTCCTATATTTGTGTCGTATGAACGACTTCATAATTAACACAGATGATTATGAAGAGGATGAAAAGGAGGAAATAGATCCTTTTCTTGAAAGCTCAACACCCAAAAAGAGAAAAACAGAACCAACCGTGGCATTTGAAGAGGTCATCACTACGTATGAATCAGATGAAGCCTTGGCTATAAAATTACAAAAGAAGCTTGATGAGGAAAGTGATGAAGATCTTGCTGTTCCCACATTTGATTTTCTACGGTGGCCCACAAGTGCACTGCGAATTCCAAACGATATTCCACATTCTAAAACCTCACTCCGAATTCTAAAACTTCATTCCGAATTCTAAAACTTCACTCCGAATTCCAAAACTTCACTCCGAATTCTAAAACCTCACTCCGAATTCTAAAACTTCACTCCGAATTCTAAAACTTCACTCCGAATTCCAAAACCTCACTCCGAACTCCAAAACCTCACTCCGAATTCTAAAACTTCACTCCGAATTCCAAAACCTCACTCCGAATTTTAAAACCTCACTCCGAATTCTAAAACCTCACTCCGAATTTTAAAACCTCACTCCGAATTCCAAAACCTCACTCCGAATTCCAAAACCTCACTCCGAATTCTAAAACTTCACTCCGAATTCTAAACGTCACTCCCAATTGGAAAACCTCACTCCGAAAAAACTCACTCCGAATTCGAAACTCATTTCCGGTTAAAGTCGCAAGGGACTAAATGTTAATGCATCATGGGTACAGTTGACGTGTTCCCGCCGCCATCTTGTTCGGAAGCATGTTTTGCTCAAACTGTGGAAGTAAGCTTAAAACTGAAGACACTGACAAGTGTTGCTCGAATTGTGGGCATAATATCGTCACAAATTGTGACAAAGGTATGTAGGTCTTATTTTTCAGTACTTTTGTGTCGGCAACTCATCAGATCAGCAAGGAGATTGAGTTTTGGATAACATCAGCTATTGAGTTTTGGCGGGCTTTATGCTGTAGTTGAAGCGGCTTCAAAATTGTTTCCTTAATTTGCTCAAGCTGTAGACATTTATGTGAACTTGACTTAGCTTTATTTTGTTTTTATTTGTTTTCAACAATCAACAGCACAGTAGAATGTGAGACCACAAAACAGCTCTGGTCCCTCTACATCTGCCTCAGGTAAGGGACCGATCGTTTATTACGTCGTAGAGGGGGGAGGTGTTGTTATAGTGGGGTTACAATCTTAAAAATCTTGTGAAGGTGGGGGGGGGTACATTTCAGGGAGCAACAGCAGAATAAATAAGTCAGATAAGTGGCAGGGTATTATGCAGGGCCTGTCAGTGTATAATATTTCCATTACACACAAAAAATATATTATAATGAATATAATATGGTGTATGATCATGGATATTATGCTAACCTGCATTACACAGCTCTGTTTAATCACTGTTTAGGGGCATTTTTAAATATATATAATAAACTATTACTACATTGGATAATAGGGGATATATAAATAAATAAAAAATATAAATTCTCAATAAATTCTCATCCATGATCACGATTACCCGATTGCCTTCTGGTAGACAGACACACAGATTATTTTTTGTGCACCAAGATGGTGGCAAACGAGCGAAAAGACGCTATACAGTGCGCAAACGGCAGTGCACAAAAGTTTTTTTACTCCAAGAGAAATTGAACTGATGATTTTTTGTGAATTTCACTGCTTCTTTTGCAAGATGACATGTATAGTGTAGTTCCCATTCTATAAAAAGAATGTAGAGTGTTAAGTACGTTACCCTTGCCTGATTAGCAGCCACATACAGAAACTATTGCTTTTAGTAAAAACAATTGACAGAATATTTAATTAGTTTTGGATTTTTCCCACAGTGGCACACTTCAGTCCTAACGAACCTGGTCCCTGTACAAGTGCACAAGGTACATTATTATCCAGAGAATATTTGGGTTAAATTGTCAGAGTCCTAGTGTGTTTCCAGAACATATCCACACCCCACACTCACCTCCACACCCTCTTCCAATAGGGTTTCATTCTTAGACCCCCCTTGATAAAAAAGTGTTTTCACAGTCATGCACAAGATTAACCCCATGTTATAAAGTCTCGATATGCAATCTTGTTTTTTTTTTCAATTTCAAACACATAGTGCCCTTGAAGAAGAGCAAATGAGACAGCGAGTGTTTCTAGCATTTTTCTGTCATTTTAACATGACAACAAAGAGCTGTGTTTGTAAAATTGACCATGCTTATTTGCCCAAGAAAGGTTAAAATTCACACTATCACTCCATATCATTTATAAATAAGCAATGTGTGATGTTTTGAGCGTAGGAATGATGTGATTTAACAAATGCATAAAATGACAATTTTTTATTTCTTCTTTGCATTGACACAACACAGCATTGTGGACTTGTGTTTTAACTTTATTCTTGCAATTATCTGCACAAAAAAGGAAAAAAAAACATGTTTCCAAAATGGTTGTCTATACCCATTTATATAACATCCACACTAAAACTCTTTATGCCAGTGGGCTTTGAAGTTGCGTCTCGGGCCCCCCTTCCCCTACGAATTTCCGTAATCCCCTGTGAAATGTGTGCATAAATATCTGCCTCACAGACCACTCAACATATTTTAATATAACCGTAATACTCAACCCCTAGTATTTATCACCTTGGGTTACTGAACCATATATTATTAATAGATTCAAAGAATCATAAAAAACGTTTTTTCAGGTACAACACCATCAACAATGAAGTCATTTAGTGCATTCAGAAAATCCAAGGGGAAAGAATGGAAAGCCATGGTGTCCAAGAAACAAGGTGTCAAGGAAATGGAAGTCCGAATTATGATAGGCATGATGTACTTTTGTAAAAAGGAGATGCGCCTTAAACCAAAGAGAGGAAAGCGCATTGCTTTGTCGGTGTCAAATGAAGCACCCTACAATGTCATCCTGGAGAAGGCAGTGGCCAAGTTCAAGGCTTACCACAGTGATATTTTTGACACCAATGAAGACTATGTGTTACTTCTAGAAAATGGGGAAGAAGCCCAGTTCATCCCAGGGTCATGCCCCAAAGAGTTCTTTTCATTAAAACGGTATAAAGAGGCTAGGACCTGGGAAAGGATTATGTCAAGATCGTCCTATATTTGTGTCGTATGAACGACTTCATAATTAACACAGATGATTATGACGAGGATGAAAAGGAGGAAATAGATCCTTTTCTTGAAAGCTCAACACCCAAAAAGAGAAAAACAGAACCAACCGTGGCATTTGAAGAGGTCATCACTACATATGAATCAGATGAAGCCTTGGCTATAAAATTACAAAAGAAGCTTGATGAGGAAAGTGATGAAGATCTTGCTGTTCCCACATTTGATTTTCACAGTCTACAGAAAACCACCATAGCCCATGAGGATACTGTAAGTGTAGTGCGTGCAATGCATAAGAATGTGAAGCAAGATCATGACTTTTACACTGTTACTCGACGGGGAGCACCACTTCCAAGAATAATTTCCCGTTGGCAACGGCAAGCAAGCAAGTCTAGTCCAGAGAATGTCCAAAGAATACTTTATTGTGGGGAAAACGGTATTGATACAGGGGCACTGTCCCAAGAATTTTTCTCAAGTGTTGTTTTGGACATTGGGAAATCGATGTTCCCTGATGGAGCACCCATTAACTCCATATACAATGTTCAAAATAAAAGCTTCAAAACATGCGGCGAAATTGTTGCAGCTTCATTAGCACAGGGTGGTCCTCCTCCATCGTTTTTGGCTGAGCCTGTGTATGAATTGATGCTAACACTTGAAGTCAACCTTGACCAACTTGATGCTGAAACACATTTCACTCCTAAGGACAAGGAACTCTTTGAACAAATAAGAAGCTGTGATTCATTTGATGATAGCTTAGGTGACTTAATTTTAGACCATGGATACACTGGCCCATTAGACAAGACCCATCAAGATGACATTATTGGAACCATTCAAGTGAGCATAATAAACAAGCGCTTACTTTACTTGAGCGAATTCTGTGAGGGTCTCAAACTGTTTAATGTGTATGCACTCGTTAAGGATAATGCTGTTCTTTGCAAGGACCTGTTTGTGCCAAATACAAGTGGTCCTGTGGATTCAGATTATGTGTTTTCACTGGTTTCACCATAATTTTCAGCAGAAGGACCGTCAAGACGGAAGCTTGAGGAGGCAGTCATGGACAATTTTCAAGATTTCTTATCAACTGTAGAAGATAAGAACATCACAGGCTACACAGAAGCACTGGCTTGGAAGGAGAAGAACGACATTACGGATGAAAATACCGTTCTGGAAGCTGAGAAGTATCAGGCTGTGGACGTGAGTCCAGCCGGAGTACTTGGCTGGTTAACTGGACAAAAACATCGCGCTGTAAATGGAGAACAACTGACTATAACGGCACATTTTGACCACGATTGCAAGGAGAGAAAGCCCAAGCACACCATCTGCTTTCCTCAAGTTGGATCGTGTAGTAGGGAAATTACATTCCCTGTGGCACACATGACTGACATGAAAGAGTTTGAACACATTTTCCTTCTGGCTCTTTGCAAAGGTGGTGCATTTTCAAAGGCATGAAGCTCCCAGGAAATTGCACGATTGATTACAAAGGATTGTGAACTTTCAGGCTAAAGTTTTATCAGGGAGGTGGCATGGTTTTATCCAACAAGGTTTCATTACTTTGTAATTGTGCTGTTCGTGCCAATTTCAACTTTGTCTTTTCAAACACCAGAAAACTTTAGGAAGCATTCAAAGAGTTTCATGTTGCAGTTCTTTAACGAGGTTTTTTATAGTTGTTATAGTTCAGTTTTGACTTTTTGTAATAACAAGTACATGTAGTGGTTGCCATATAGCAAAAAAAGAGAGAGAGAGAGAGAGAGAGAGAGAAAGTGAATGTTGAAGCAGAAAAGCTCAGTGTTTGTAGTTTATACAGCAATCTTTGTGCTTTAATAGTATGAAACCAAATTTTAATACATCTGAAGACTGCTTTTGTGTTTCTCAAAAGGACAAAAAAATCAAATTGAAAAAAAAAAGACAAGCATGTTCTGTTATACAAATGAATCGTTAGTTTGTAGCCATTCCCTTAGTATAATATAGTATTATTGGCCCATTTTTGTGGCTCAGATTCAGTATCTAAAACTGCATTTGATGTTTAAAGTTGGCCTGTTGGAATAAAAATAATTTTATTTTGTGTTTAATATTATTGCAAGAAAATGATTCATCACAATAACATTTCAATGTGGGAATGACTTCAAGTTTTAATGATTTCATACCACATGACTATGTGGTTGCACACCCCTTGACCCCAAGACAACTCAATGCAAGTTTGGTTGGTTAACAGTGTTCCCTTCTTGAGTTGTGAGTTTTTTCTACTTTTGATGATAACATCGATGATGTCATAAAATGTTGCTATGCGTCTGCAGGCCACTTTCCCCCAAGACACTTTTCGCAAAGTTTGGTTGTCTAGCAAGGTTCCCTTCTTGAGTTACAAAGTTTTCTACTTTTCAGTATGTCATACATGTGGTTGCACCCCCCCTTGCCCAATTTGAAACATTACCCAAGTTTGGTTGCCTGACAGTGTAGGGAAACCATTCGAGTGCCATAGCTTCCAACTAGCCAATCAGACACGTTTGCTCCACATACAGGAACGACTTTAAATTAATTTAAAACTAGAGTGTATCATCTGAAAACAGACTTGATATCTGATCTTCAATACAATTCAAATTAATCTGAGTTTGAGCAGGTGTGTCTGACACTGAAATGGTCAACTAGATGCAAAGGTATAAAGATTATGGTATTAATCTAAGGCTTCTTGCCAGTTTTGGGGGTTTGAAAGTCCTGCAGCTTGAAAGGCGTACTGAAAATACTCCTGGTATTCATTGGTGCTCTCTGCAAGGGCAAGGTAATTCTCTGTGATATAGTCACACTGCTGTGCACTGACAGGAGCAAGAAGATCCTCAGTATTGTGCAATTCAGGTAAGTAAAATAACTCATTGGGTCGTCCTTTTACAGTGTCATAGCGCGACCCTCTGATGTAGTGGCTGTTCCAGTGTTCTTTTACCCTATCCAAATCTTGCTGAATCAGTCCGGAAAAACAGAACCACAAGCACTCCATCTGTAGTTCATTACCAGTAGTGAAGACTTGTTGTTCCAGTAAATCCTTGAAAAAGTTGATCCACCAAGTAGTTCTGTGTCGTCTTAGGAACGACCACCACCCTTCTATTCGTTGGTTATGAGGTGAGGTTCCATAAATATGTGCCAGATCGTTGCCAATGAAATAGCATTGTGCTGCTGCTACAAGGCCGTTCTCAGTACCACAGTCAGTTCTAACCTTCAAGGGGCATCCTCCGTATTCCTTTACAGCATCCATATAATATCTCCCGATCACCACGGGATTATTGTTCGTTCTATCCATATTACCTTGCGGCTGTAACAGTCAATACAGCCATGGATCGCGAAGCCGTGAGGTTTAAGTTTGTCGTACCCATCAATATGCCAACAGTAGTTGGGCCCTGGATTAGTGTAAACTCTTCTCTTGAGCTTCCGCTTTCGCCTTCTTTCGCACCCCTCAGGATCCATTTCTTGTAAGCATGTCGCCACTGCTTGCCTCGACACCTGATAACCCTCGCGGCGCAAAGTATGCCACATGCTCCTGTAACCTAATAAACAGCCAGGCCCATCTAACTCTTCCTGTATTCTAGCTCTGACATCCTGGTCATTTGAATCCAATAGTTTTCGTCGTCGAAGGCCAAGTGACTTGAGTTCGCAGGCTCACTTCTATTCCGTGGTATTTCAGCAAAAAACACAGAATAACGTCATACTCGTATCCTTCGTTGAAATAATATTTCAGTGCTAGCGTTTCTTCATCAAGTTCGGCACCACAGGTGGCACAAAATTTGTTGTAAAGCGTCAATGTTGCTGTGCAAACTTCACATTTTAGTGTTGTCGAGTTTGCCACCGCCATCTTGAAAATGTAGCTAATATCCCGTGATACATTTCGACAAAACTCGATCCAGTCCCTTGCGACTTTAACCGGAAATCGGAGTGAAGTTTCGGAGTGAGGTTTTGGAATTCGGAGTGAAGTTTTAGAATTCGGAGTGAGCTTTTGGAATTCGGAGTGAGGTTTTAGAATTCGGAGTGAAGTTTTAGAATTCGGAGTGAAGTTTTAGAATTCGGAGTGAGGTTTTAGAATTCGGAGTGAAGTTTTGGAATTCGGAGTGAAGTTTTAGAATTCGGAGTGAAGTTTTAGAATTCGGAGTGAGATTTTAGAATGTGGAATATCGTTTGGAATTCGGAGTGCACTTGTGGGCCACCGTAGTATAGCGGCATGAGTCAAGGTCTCGGTAAGGTTTCTTTTCGTCCCGCTTTTTGTAGTCACAAATTGCCCTGTTTTTTTTTTAAAGTTTCCCGTATCCCGCGGGACGACTTCCACTGGTCTGATTGGTTGACACGCGACCTCTTGATTTCGGCGTGCCCGTAATCACGTTTTTGTTTTCAAATAGCCGAGTCAAGCCACTAGCATTTGGACTTCACCGGAAAAGAAATTACATTTTTCGATGGGAATTTATGTTGATATCAATTTGTGATTGAATTTTTCTTTGTGTTGTCGCTAGTTTTGAAGAAATGCTAATAAAACGTGTTTAAATTCAGTTGTAAATTCAGTCGTAATAAATGATATCTGATATTATGTAAACAAAACAAGACTTACATGTCACGCAAAATTCGTTGAGAGTGAAGGGGTGCGTGACCCAGTTAAAATAAACCATGAAACATTCTTATGCAAGCGCATGAGTACAGGCTACAAGCTACAAGCAGTTGCAAAAAGGTTGAGACACTTTCCAAAAAAATGTTCATTCCGTATAAAAGCGACCGCGTAACACAAATGACATCAATGCCATGTGCTACTGACCCCCCCTCCCCCTTTCAATGTTGATAACCGTTAGTTTGAATGGCATTTTTGATCTGGTACAACATTGATAAGGGGGGAGGGGTGGGGACTTGTTGAAAACCATGTTAGCCTCGAAATATGCACTACAGTACACAATGTCTCAACTCTTTTTGCAATTGCTTGTAGCCTCTTGTTAGCATAGATTTTGGAGATTTTATTCCTTCATTTTCTCTGTATTTAATGATCAGTTTGAGAAGCTAATTCAAACACTCGGAAGGGTGTTTCATCAGGTATCCAAACACCTTGAAGTCGGTTAAAAAAAACTCGGCTGCGCCTCATTTTCATCAAACAACTTCTCTCATGTTGATATATTACAGGAAGTTCGTGCAACACGGTTTGAATCGCGTGCGATTACTGATGCAACAAGCAACTTTACAATAAACCTTCTTCTGTATATTTCCCGTATCAGTCGTCCGCACTTCGTACATTAATGCATTGTGAAAACACGAAAGACATCTTTTTTTTTTAAACGAAGTAACTTGTTTTCATTGAAACGTATTAAAAATTATAATGCTTTTTTGGAAACAATCGATTGCGTATTTCTGTTTATATTCATTTATTTATTGGTTTATTTTTTGCCATAGCGTGCAGGGAAACATCACCTATTCACGTAAACTTGGCGACTGACTTAACAGATTGAAAGCATTATTAATGTCGTCTATAGAAATGTTAATTTTTCGATTTTTTTTTCATTGTTTTACAGAAAAGATTATGCACATACTTGAGGTTCAATAAATGAAAGGTTGATGATACTGAACTTTAGATAGCATCCAGTCCAGTGAGATAGTGTATTCCAACATGAGTTCGATAGCTTTGTTTTTTATTGTCGTTTTTGATTTGGCCGGAGTGTTCTTCAACATACGAATGCTACCAAACTGCTTAAAGAAGACAACTAACTACTCATCCCTTCTGAAGCTCAGGCCTTTTATCATTTGTCAGTTTGTTTATCAAGTCAGAATTCTTGTAACGACTGCCATCGAAGCGTGGAGAGGACTCGAAGCTCAACACGAAGATTGTTGCAGTATTCTCGGAATGTTGTCTACTTTCATAAAGTTGCTCCTTGGTTGCAATTTGACAGAAGTTTTCTTTATAAGCACTCCTGACCATCACAGTACAGCTACAAGTCAACAGTTAACTGTAAAGCTGTTAGTGTCCGCAGCACTGTGTGTGGGATTTATTTTCTCTGCAGTTGTCTGGTGGAACAGTTGCTTTCTTCGCGAATCAGTTGTGCTTCGGTATGTCTTGTTTGCCATCATCTTGCTAACGTTTCTTTCATTGATGCTTTTGCAATCCCCAAAAGATACTCAGCTATACGAAGACAACGAGAACCTGAATGCACCTTCGTTACGTGACTTTGTAACAAAAGATAAGACATTAACATTCACCACAGCTTGGTCATTGTTGTGTTTGGTACTGATGCTAGCTTGACTTGCTTTTCCCTGGAAATCGCTTGAAGAATCAGGCAGACGAAATTTATTTTACTTAGGTGTGATTATAGTTAACTCTAATGTTGGAATCGTTCTTCCTTTGGCATGAACCAATGCATTTCTCATCAATGCAATCTCCGCTGAGGAGGAAAATGAAATTAAAACTATAACTGTTATTTAGTAAGAATTCCGTAATGAATGAGTTCAAATACAAGATGCAAGAGTTGAAGTTACATTTTGCTAGAGGTGGCTTTAATTTATATTCCGTTAAAAAATGGATTTTCTTGATGCAGTAAAACCTCCTTTAAGCCTGGTTTTCATATGTCGGGAAAATCCCAAACGATCGGGGATTTCGCTGCTTCCCGACCGTCCCAGATTTTGCCGACTTATGAAAATATGAAATCGTAGACGTTCCCGTTCATCTATCTGGGATGGTCGGGGACAAATCGGGAAAAATTGGGACGCGTCCCAGATTTCTGCGATGGTCGGCGATTTTCCCGACATTTCGGCAAAATCTGGGACGGTCGGGAACAGAAAAATCCCCGATCGTCTGGGATTTTCCCGACATCTGAAAACCAGGCTTAAAGGAGACACCTTCGGGACCAAGAGAACTGTCCCCTTTTATGGAGGTTTTGCTGGTTTTGTTAATAATTAACCGCCTGGTTTCTTAATTTGGGATGCCGTCATTTATTTTAGCAACTGTTAAATGCATGATTCAAATTGCAACAGCAACCTTGGACTTTTAAATTGTAGTTTACTGTAATAGCCTTCCATTAGTTAACTATAGCAAAAAAACACACTGCAATGTCAATGTCATACATCACTTGTATTTTATAACAAGATTTATGTGCTGAAACTTTGATATTTGTGTCATCACTTGTGGTTAGAGTATAAGAAAATCTTGCCAATCTTCTTTGGTAGTGGTCACCCTTTAACCAACCGAAGAGTGCCAAAGAACAAAATTCAAGAAAAATTCCAAATTTCATTTTGTAAAATATTGAAAACTAATGGTGCCATGCAAAAGTATGTAAAGTACACCATAGGATTTCGTCCACAGACTCAAAAGTTAGAACAAATGGTACCATGCAAAAGTACTGCCAAAGAGGTTTCATTTGAATGGTCACACCATAGGATTTCGTCCACAGACTCAAAAGTTAGAACTACACCGCATGTCTTCACAACTAACTCTGGGAGTGAAAGGGTTAACTGTCCCCTTAATGGAGGTTCAAATGTCATTTTGGAAACACACACTGTGCCCCGTCCTGGAGGTGTCCCAATGAAGAGGTTTCACTGCAGCCAGTACTGTATTGAATAATTCTAATTTATGCAACCAAGGGCATTTCATTGCAAGCTACTAGACCATTACACACTTAAGCCAGCGACACACTAAGGAATTGGCGAAAATGTCCAGATAAGCTCGTTACACAGCGACGACAATTTTATCGAATATCGGCGAGATTCGCTTGCGATTTTCGTTGGCGATCAGTTTCGGCGCGCGGCGAGCGTATAACATCGCCTAGTGCGTCGCTGGTTTAGACTGCAAAAAGTCGACGGGAAAAAAAAGCGGCCGCAAACGCCGGCAGGCGAACGAAACGTTCTGCAGCGAGTCTTGGAGAGCTGTACAAGTGCCCGAAAAAAGCCCGAAAGGGAAAGTCAATAAATTAGTATGTATGTGACGAAATGATCCCCGACCCCGAAATGAATGGAAGGTGATCGATGAAACATGCACTTTCCAACCGTAGTAACAACTGTAGAATTTTAAGCGAGTTGTTATATGGGTTATTTAGCAAAGTATTTGAGTATGATTTAACGATTTTATGTGTTTAGTTCTTTATAGTCTTCTTTTCTATGATATTGCAAGCGCATTGCGTTCCTTAAATGCACAGATAAAAACATAATTACTATTATTATTATTATTATTGAACTAGAAGTTCCTGTGTTAAAGGGGCTTCAGGCTATTGTCATTCTCATCAATCAACCACTAGAACATTGACAACTGACCAACAACATGTGTCCTAAGACCAAGACCATTAACGACAACATTTGGAGCAAACGTTGCCAAAGTTATATCAGAAGTCTTTATGAACTTCTGTTTTCTTTTTTTTTTTTACTTTGGCAATATCTTCGTTTGATGAGATTTTTGAAGCATATTATATTTATTGGACACTCATCTTAACCAAGTTTAATGACTAAAAGACCCCGGACTAAAAGACGCCTAAATTTGCAATTCACATCCTAAAGGAGGTGTCTTTCCTTTATTAGTATCACCCAACTAGTGGACTAATGCAAATCCTGCATTTTGATTGGCTACGCTACTAGGGGTCTAATAGTAATAGTCATCGAGTAGCGAAATTCGCCGGTTTTATTTTTCGTTTTATTCCCAAATAAATATTTCTTCAACTTGCAATTGCTTTTTTTTTGTTATTGCCTTTTTCTGTCCGACTAGTTGGGTGATACTAAAACAATTAGACCCTTCGCCCTCAAGAGCCAACGGGTCAATAGCCCATTCGGTTTCGCCTCATGGGCTATAAGGGCTACGGGTCTAATTGTTAAATAGTCATGAATAGTGGAACTTCTTGTTTAACTTGCAGTTGAAGGTTGTAGTTTCTCATCAAAAGTCCTTCGAAGTTTTCATTGTACGTCTGTTTCTTTCAGGTGTCCTTTACCATCGGAGTCGTGCTGACAAGCTATCAAAACTAAAGAAATATTCGAAACTCTATGGCTGTACCATTTTTTTATTATTGGTCGATGTTCTATTCGATGCCGATAATTTATGCACATGACGGAGGGTACATCGATCTATTTAGATCTCACCATGTAATTTTTTCAGTTTCCGTTGTCGACTGTATTTTACGGGGTATTGGGTTGTATTTAGTCGAGATTTTCCTTCTCGTAGTCACGGTTTATTGTCATTTATAATCTGCAATGATCAGAAATATCACAAAGAATATCAAGACGTCGACCGAGGTTTGATATTTTGATATGTCGTTTGATAGGGTCCAATGTTCTGTTGTTTGTTCTATTGTTTTCTCAGTCAATCCTGTGAGGCGTTCAGAGTCGTACATGCCGCCTTTTTCATAATGGTAGGCTGATTATTTATTTATATATATCTTTGTTATATAGCCTTAGTGTCATCATTTTAGTGTAAACATTCTTTTGAATTTTGTACACGTTAACGAGGGCATTAAGGCTGATTAACATGCATATAAAAGAAATAAATAAGAAGGTCTTTTCGAACCAGCAGCCACAGGCGAACACACATTTCTTGAAGCCATCATGTTGTAAGCCGTTTAAATTAATCGTGTAACTGACCAATGATTTATTCTACCACGAAGGCACAGTATGATTAGTTTATCCTTAAAGTTTTCGAATGCAATGCGCTGACAAGGTGAGTACTACGGCTCTGTAGAATTGTTAGGTAAATGGATCATTTCTTTTCCTCGAGTTTACGCCTTGGCCCGAACGGGGACACAAGAAAACGCGCGCGCGCGATGTTACACTGAAACAGCTTTTTTAAAATACACTGTTAAGTTGGTTAGTTTTATGTTTCTTAAAAGGGTGTTATTAAACTATATCAGTACTTAAATGATAGGAAGGCAATGTTGACATTATATCAAAGAGCAGATGGCTGCACGATATACAGTTGTTTTAATTCATAAAAACGCATTCCATGTACTTCAAATCATCAGTTATTGAATAGTAATGGCCACTATAAAACTATATAATATAATAAAACCATACATTTGTATTAAATGCCCCGGATGTTTTTAAAAACCTCAAATGAAACAGAAACCCTAATCCTAATAATTTTCCAGTCATTTTCTTGTCTTTCTTGTTTTAAGTTTTTGAAAGGTCTTCTTCAGTGTTATACAATGGCTTGCTTAGTTAAAACGCCGCGGGCAAACTGCTCCCATCAATGTTAATTAGCCGTTTATTGCTGTACTTTTACATACTGTGAATTTATATTTAAGTTAGTATCACGCAAGTACCCACCTAAATGGGCCTTTAAACAGTTTTTGTAACGGATTGGTATGGGCTCTGTTAGTTAATATGTATCGTCTTTTAGGTAAGTTATATGAAAAAGAAACGAATCGAAAAATTGGGTGAAATTGAAGCTCAAAGTCAAAATTGGAAGGCAATGGTGACGTTATATCAAAGAGCAGGTGGCTGCACGATATACAGTTGTTTTAATTCATAACAGCGCATTCCATGTACTTCGAATCATCAGTTATTGAATAGTAATTAACACCATTAAATAATAAACCATCCATTTTGTGTTAAATACTCCGAATTTTTTTTAAAAAACCTCAAATGAAACAGACCTTAATCCTAAACATTTTCTAGTCAATTTCCTGTCTTTATTATTTTAAGTTTTTGAAAGGTCTTCTTCAGTGTTATACAATGGCTTGCTTAGTTGAAACGCCGCGGGTACACTGCTCCCATCAATGTTAATTGGCGGTTTATTCTACTTTTACATACTGTGAATTTATATTTAAGATATGTATCACGCAAGTACCCACCTGAGTGGGCCTTTAAACAGTTTGTGCAACGGATTGGTATTGGCTCTATTAGTTACTTCAACTACCTTAAGTTATTTGTAAAGAAAACTAATCGAAGAATTGGGTGGAATTGAAGTTGCAAGTCATAATGGGAAGACAATGATGACATATCAAAGACCAGATGGCTGCACGATATACAGTTGTTTTAATTCATAGCAACGCATAACATACACTTTGAATAATCAGTTATTGAATAGTAATGGCACCATTAAATGATAAAACCACACATTTTGTGTTGAATGCCCCGGATATTTTTTAAAAAAACTTCAAATGAAACGGAGACTTTAATCCTAAACATTTTCCAATCATTTTCTTGTTTGAAGTTTTTGAAAGGTCTTCTTCAGTGTTATACAATGGCTTTCTTAGCTTATACTCCGCGGGGAAACTGCTCCCATCAATGATAACTGGTCGTTAATTCTACTGTGAATTATATATATTCAAGATAAGTATCACGCAAGTACCTACCTAAATGGTCCTTTAAACAGTTTTTGTAACGGATTGGTATCGGCTCTGTTAGTTAATAACCACTGACAAGCTATTGTCTTTAAGGTAAGTTACATGGAGAGGAAACTAATCGAAAAACTGCGTGGAATTGAAGTTGCAAGTCATCTTTTCTTTTGCTGCATATAAGTTATAAAATTCATTCTTTCCTTCTGCCTGCTATGCGCAATAAGTTAAGGGAGTCTGTGGTGGTTACAGAATACATGTCGATAAAAACATGTTATTCTATACATCTATACTTGCATAAATCGAATAGTTCTTAACTTTTCTTATTTATCTATTTGTTCGTTTTTATTGTGAGTTTGCGAAGCGTTGAGCGACATACTGTGTACGGGGACAGATATGCAAATGAGCACTCGATCAGTCGGTCGGGTCTCTATTGGGATGTAAACTTTATTTATACGTCATCAGTTGTCTCGTGTCTCACATCTATACATAGTTGTCTGATGCTAGGATGTTATGCCGCTTAAAGGGGCTATGCATGTCACCTGTTTGTAGTATCACTTTGAAAAGCCATTAATACTCTACCAGTGTACACAAACTAGTATTCGTTATCTTTGACTGCGGATGGCCAGGATGGAAATGGATTGCAACTTGAAAAAAATTGGACAATTTTTTCAAGTTCCTTTCAAGAGTCGTGGAAAAATCGCAGAAAATTCATTATGGTTTGTTCTTCTTGAAGAAATCACTTGATATTATCTTCTTGGTGCTCTAAAAGCAATTGTATGTTCGAGCAAATGATACTTTGTCAACTATTTGGTGATTTTGTTCAAAACACAGCGAAATCTGCGTGACAATACTCCTTTAATGGGGTTTTATTTGCAGCATTATCATGATGGTGACAATAAATTCGGGTCTTTGATAACTGACCGTTTAAAAAAGGTTGGCCGCGTGATAGGGGTTCGAGCCTCCTTAAGGGTCTGGCATGACTTTCATCTGGTTTGCTATCAAAATATCTAACAGCTCAGTTAACTTGTCAAAAATTGAAGCTTTCCTCTTTGTGTCGCTAAATATCTTCCTCTTGGTGTTCTATAAGAGGGTCTGGATGGGGTTTACTGACAACTGACAAATGGCCGAAATTTTAACTGACAACTGACAAATAAGCTGAAATTTTACGGACAACTGACATTTGTACTAGGGTTAACTGACAACTGATAACAATCTTGGAATAATCTTTTTTCGGTTTTATTTAATAATATATAATTATATAACTTAAGATCTCGACTTGTAAAGAAAGATACTTTTTTGTTTTCAGAACTCTCTAATTAACCTTCTAATGTCAAAGTTCCAATCAAATACGAAACTGACACTTGACGTACAGCAGGTGAAGTTTAGCCACAAATTTCCATTTAACTGTCCTTTTAATCAGTGTCTTCAACGCGGTCATAAAGGAAGCCGTAGTGCTGAATGTTAGTTTTATATTAAAGAAACGTTAATTTGAGCTGGTTTGAAACCACTAAAAGTTAACATTGCTACACTAAGGTAAGTTTAGTCTAAGAATTCAGATTTTAGTAGTAGACCATTTCGGTTTGGAATGTATTAAACTTTTTATTTTTATGAGTGCGAGTTTATATAACAACCTGTTCACCTCTAGTTAAACAGTCAAATTTCAACAAACGAAAAACAGTCATGACATGTACAATAGATGGATTTCAAAAACAAACAGATTCTCCTGAGATCTACTTTTAAAAATCCAACAAGAATATAAACAAGCAAGTGCATCAGCCCACCCAAAGATAATGTTGCTCCGAGAACAAGACAAATTAAAAAAAAAAGATGAAGTTCTTTGGTTTTAGATTTAAAACACTTTACTCGTTTCATTTACGTTTAGAGCAATTTTTCTATCCAAAGTTCAGAAAATAGAAAACTAAAAATACTAGATCATTCATGGTTTCGAAGTATTTGTTTAACACTGATACTTGTATGCAATCCTTGACATAAGTGCAAACGGAAGCAGCAGCCTTTTCATCATTGGTTGTGTCATGAGAACGCTGTTTCAAAACAAATAATCGAAATAACACTTCTCAAACCATGTTTGCCCAAGAATTCAAATAATTTTTATCCAATAGTACAGTAAAAGGAGCCTGTGCGCCATTTGTTGTGTTCGGGGAGGATATAGCGAGTATAAACTCGTTAGTCGCTTGTAATTTCATTATCTTGAGGATGAAAGCCATCGGCCGGTTAAATACGTACATACTCAGAATTCAGACAATAAATTTTTCGAAATTATGCATTTTTCTTTTCGATATTATTGTGTTTTATATATCAACAGACAAAACTTAAGTGACGCACTTGGGGAGTAGATTGTTTTAAAACTGTTGATCGCAATAAAAATATATAATTTCTTTCAGTTTTTAGATGAATTTCAAGGAAAGTTCCACTCAGTATACAAACAGCTCCTTTTCTTCGATTTCGGGCTGTTTTTAGAAGCAGGGTTATGCCAGATTGCTCCTTAAACATGTTTTATGCAATATATGAAGCGTTCTGAATTTAGAATCAGTCATTTTCTCCTCAGTAGTAGTAGAACATTTAAAAGCTAAAGTTTCGTTTGCGTATAATCAATCACATATTCAACACCATTCTCGTGCTTTGAAGTTTTATTCAAACAAATAATTGCTACAAAGCCGACAATGTTGAAGTTTATCTACCATTTTATGTCTACATTGTAGGAAAACGGAAACGTTTAACTTAAAATAGAATTATACTAACATAAACGAAAACAACTTATTATGTGTTATTAGACACCTGCACCTTTGAAACACTGAATAACCAAACAATTTACATTTTTAATATGAGAACGCTGTATTATATATGAATTAACAGAAATGTCGCAAAATACACTCTATTACGCCTCCATCTCTATTAAGCCCCTCTCTAATAAGCCGCCCCGCTTGAGTTTCGAGGTTTTCAATAAGCCGCCCTCTCTATTTAATATTTAATATGCCCCCCTCTCCACAGCCACTTAGGTTGGGTTAGAATCACATTATATTCTTGATCACAACATTTCCAATTTTATATGGGACAGTTTCAATACTATCTTATCAAGTTCTGTTTTCAGTATATCAATGATAAGTTTTGACTTGTATATCGTACTATATGTTTCTGGAACAACCGGAAAAAGGAAAAGTTTAACTTAAAATAGAATACTAACATTAACGAAAACAACTTATTATGTATTATTAGACACCTGCACCTTTGAAACACTCAAATTCGATAACAAAAAATTTACATTTTTAATATGAGAACGCTGTATAATTATATATGATCGTGAATTGTCAGAAATGTTGCAAAATACACTCTATTACGCCCCCATCTCTATTAAGCCCCTCTAATAAGCCGCCCCGCTTGAGTTTCGAGGTTTTCAATAAGCCGCCCTCTCTATTTAATATTTAATATGCCCCCCTCTCCACAGCCACTTAGGTTGGGTTAGAATCACATAATATTCTTGATCACAGCATTTCCAATTTTATATGGGACTGTTTCAATACTATCTTATCAAGTTCTGTTTTCAGTATATCAATGATAGGTTTTGACTTGTATATCGTACTATATGTTTCTGGAACAACAGGAAAAAGGAAAAGTTTAACTTAAAATAGAATACTAACATAAACGAAAACAACTTATTATGTATTATTAGACACCTGCACCTTTGAAACACTCAAATTCAATGACAAAAAATTTACATTTTTAATATGAGAACGCTGTATAATTATATATGATCGTGAATTGTCAGAAATGTCGCAAAATACACTCTATTACGCCCCATCTCTATTAAGCCCCTCTAATAAGCCGCCCCGCTTGAGTTTCGAGGTTTTCAATAAGCCGCCCTCTCTATTTAATATTTAATATGCCCCCCTCTCCACAGCCACTTAGGTTGGGTTAAAATCACATTCTATTCTTGATATCGACATTTCCAATTTTATATGGGACAGTTTCAATACTTTTTATTATTATTAACTAATATTTTAATAGGATGCCCTTTCATAACATGATTTTCAAAGAGGTCCTACAAAATATAAGCAATTTACTAAACACATAAATCAATAAATATAAATTTAAGGTCGAGGCCGAACGTGTTACGGGGCAAAACAGTTGTTGTAAAAGTTAGTTTTAAAAGAAGCGCTAGTAGTAGTGTTTCTTACATATAAAGCTTGAGAGTTCCAGTCTTTAATGGCATGATAAGATAGCCGTTGCTTGCCCCAGTTGGATTTGACGGCAGGCAAACGGAAATCCTGTGCATTTCTGGTGTTGTAACGGTGTACATCGTGTAACGTAACTAATCTAAGGTGTGACGCTAATAAATCGTTTTTACACTTAAAGACGTAAAGACACCTATGATATAGTCTGCGCTTACTTAGGTTAAGCCAATTAAGTGAATGGAAGGCATCAGTAGCAGACGAGTGAACTGGACGGTCAAGAATACTTTCTTATCAAGTTCTGTTTTCAGTATATCAATGATAGGTTTTGACTTGTATATCGTACTATATGTCCCTGGAATAACAAGTCCATCTTTAAGTTTTAAATACGCCCCCCTCTAGAATGCCTGGAAGTAAATAAGGAAATGGAAGGGATGGTGACTGCATATTGAAGAATATGTTTGATCCAAGTCTATCTTTGTAAACTGTCGTTCCGCTCTGTATCATGTTACGTGTCGCATACTTGGATGTAATAAGTTGTAGTATAACGTATTGTTATAGTTTCCGGTGCTCGGCCGAAACCGTCAAAATAAACCTAATGGTTTTGGTCATGTTGTTTACTGTGTAGTGCAGCTGAAATCCCCAGTTATATGACAGAAATAAAGAAATCACAAATACATTACAATTCATGACATATTACGTGTAGTACTAAGCTTACTTACCATATATTTCACAATATTTTTATATTCTTACTGTAAATTTAATACTATAACTACTTATAAGAATATTTACTTTAAAACTTTAAACTAAGTTTAGTCTGGAAGAGAAGCAAACAAAGTTGTGTAAGAAACTGCCTTTGCTGTTTTAAGCGGCGTTCTGGTACAGGGACATGTTCAATTTGTTTTGACTTTGAAACTGAATTATTCTCAGATATGATTCACTTCGTCATTGGTCAGTCGATTTTTTTTCCATTAAGCTGTGTTTTACAATGACTGGGAATAAGTTTGATACCATTATTGTAGCTGATAAAGAGTGGTAGTATTGATCAAAGTGTAAGTGCTGGAAATTACTAGAACCTGTTGTGAGCCACAATAGCTTTCTGGAGACCATACCTATCAATCGGATTTTAAGCGCTCTTCTCCAAGTCAGATCAACGTAAAGTTTTCACCACCAACTGGCTTTGAATTGAAGTTTAGCAAGATGTATTTTCTGGTAAAATAAATATCACCATTACGACGATAGACAAGAAAGTTCGAAATCGGTAAAAGTGATGAAATTTTGCGCGTTTAACAAGTGGCGCGCATTGAAAATCCCACATAGAAATCTTAAAATATGGAATATGGCATATAAATTTCATATGACAATTTCAAATAGCATATAAGAATAAAAAATCTGTATGTTTGATTTCAAATAAATCGCTATAACATTTCAAACCTAATTCTTTGTATAGTAGTAATACGTTTTGTGAAATTACTTCAAGTATCAAAATGTAGCTTGATGTTATGTTTGCACGCCATAAAAGTTGTGTTTACTTTCTCTTTTGTGATCTTGAGAACCAACTACCCTTTTTCCTAACATCGCTCCATGTACAATTCTTGGGTAATTTCGATTTTACCAGAAAATACATCTTGCCAAACATTAATTCAAAATCAGTAAGTGGTGAAAATTTCAGGTTGATCTGACTTGAGGAAGACCGTTTAAAAGCCGATTTAAAAATGTAGGTATGGTCTCCAGAAAGCTGTATTGAAACACCTTAAGGAACAGCTTCCATTAGACCCGGCAGGAAAACGTCCATCCAGGAGAAAACAGAGGTTCACTTTTCAGGCCTCCTTCCCAGACAGACGTTCTTTGTCTGCCGAGTCATCTGACCTGTCAACGAGATAATTCAATTCAAATAACCACTGACAATAAACGACAGTTTAACGTAAACGCTTTATGCCCCAGGGGTGGTTAGTTAATTTTTGCCCATTTGAAGAGGGTGTAACTCATAAAGGGGGTATATTTCGAAACGCAGAGTTCGGAGATAACTCGCGCTAACTTTTCCGTAATTTGTTTCAAAGCACTAATTATATAACACCCAAAGCTCAGGGCAAACCAAAATATTAGTTATTAAGAGATGAATGTTCGGCACGAATTTCTTCATCTCAGTGACTATCGTAGGCTCCCCTAAGATATGAAGGAGGTTATCGAGAGTAAAAGAGCAGTCACACAACTTTGCACATTCATGCGGTTGTCGAACAAATCAGACATTTTGACCAAGATCTCTTTCGTGATCTCTTTTTCAGCATTTCTTCCTTCCATCGGTGGATGTTTTTATTATGATTGTAAACGCATCTGTATAATGTGTATTTCATTTAAACTATTATATTTTCGCCTGGACTTTTTAAAGCTCGTGAAATTATTCAGTCATTATCTTGTATCGACGTGCGCTGGTTGACTGTCGTTGTAAATCAAAGCAAGTGTATACAACAAGCATATTACAATCGAATCAATTCTGTAGCTTGGACTGATTTGGGTCTCTGTTTGGCCAGGTCCTTCAACCATCAAGTGTTGTGAAAGCGAATACGACTCGTCAGAAGTGATCTTTGTATCTGACAATGTAAGCAAAACAATTTTGCTTCAATTTTTCTTGTTGATTCTGCTACTATTTAAAGATCACCGAGCCAGAAATATCCGTGGACGGTGTACAATTTTGTTTGTTGTTCTTACAGTTTAAGGGAAAAAAGGACAAATTTAAAACTTTTAAGGTGTATTATATTCCTGGGGAAACAATAGTAAACAACACTAACGAGAGAGTAGTATAGGTGGTGGGTGATCCGGCCCCACCTCAAATGAGGGTTAGATGACATGAATAAATGCCTCCTACCATGCCTCCTACCGACTGAAAGGAGGTCTGTGGGCTCGGATGTGTCCCATGGTAGGAGGCATTTATTCATGTCATCTAACCCCTATTTGAGGCGGGGTCAGATGCACCCACCCCCTATACTACATGTGTTTCCACACCTACCCATTTTATACGACCCCACCTCAATGGTATTTCCTTACCTACCAATTTTATACGGCCCCACCTCAATTAAGGGTTGGAGGATATGAATAAAACATTCTAAATATCTAGCTTCCATGTTTATTCTTTTTTCACATTCATAACAATATAGTTCTTAATAAGAAATAGCACACAAACTGCAGTGACAAACATGACAATAAAACGCATGTTGGAAAACAAAATATTAACTTGACGTTTCGTATGTTACAACATACATCCTCAGAAGTGACCGTTTAGAAATTACCAAACAGCTTAAGACCTCCATTAATAAATTTTATGGCTGCATTGATCTTAGGGTGATTTTCCAAAACGCTCATCGCATTAAGTCCTTTTTCCCTACAAAGATAGGTTCAACCGTTCCCAAATGTCAAACGTTGTGTATAAGGCTAGTTGTTGGGATTGTCAGGATTTCTACATTGGAAAAACAAAACGAAGATTGCATGACAGAAAAACTGAACATTTTAAAGGGATCACAAGTACTTGTCATGCATCTGCTATCGCAGACCACGTCACATCAACTGGTCACAACTTCAAATGGGACCACTTTGAGATATTGGCAAAAGGTCGGTCTGATACTCACTGTAAGATTAAGGAGACTCTACTTATTCAGGAACTCAGACCTACCCTTAACGATAATGTCAGCAGCGAAAAGCTAATTCTTTATTAGTTTGCATCTTTTATATGCAAATTTTTCTCATCTTATGTTATTGTTGTTGTTAATTAGTTACTTATTATTCATTTAAATTTAGTTGTTACTTGTATTCTAAACGGTCACTTCTGAGGATGTATGTTGTCCATTTTTATGTGTTTGTTCATTCATTAGATAGTTTGAAAAGCGATTTTATGTAAAGAAAACAAGACTTTGATTTTATGGTACAGTTCTATCTTCACACGCATCGCCTTATGCAAATATGTTTGTGTATTGTTGCAATTTTTGATTTTCAAATCAGTTTCTCGGGCAATTTTTGACAAACAAAAACTGTATTTTATTCGGAAACTAGTGGTACTAGTTATTCTAGGCAGAGAAAAGTTGTTTTTGTGAACTTTTGTACGGTCTATAAAAATGTACTGTGCAGACGGTCGCGTAATACTGTTTTTGAGAATTGCTAAAATTGAAAATAGCCCGTTCGTCAATCTTAATTCTTGTGCTTCCAACCTTTCACCTTAGTTACCGGGGGTAAGTTTCACCTTAGTCAAGCTTGTTCAAAGTGCGACGCTGTTAGCCTTGGGCTATCTATATATATCATTTTGTTTTCCAACATGCGTTTTATTGTCGTGTTTGTCACTGCAGTTTGTGTCCTATTTCTTATGTTAATCTACTACCACATTCAAAACATGTTTTAATTTCATTTCTGTTTATTATAGCCCAATCAATAAGAAATATGTTTTCATAATATTTTTTTTATAAGATCTCGTTTAGCTGTTAATCTAAGATCATTGAAGATATCATCTAGCTCTTTTACTAATTGTGAGTGGGAAAGTTCGTTTAGATAGCTGATGGTAGGAATGTTACGTTTTATATAAACTTGGGGTTGATTATCGATATCTGAGTTTTTTAGATAGAAGCTGGTATTGGTTCGCTGCATGATTTGTTTGCGTCGTTTATCTAAGATGTTTAGCTGAGTGATGTATTTTTTCTTCATATTCATACATCTAACGATAGTTAGTTGTGTGTTAACAAGATCACAAAGCTCGGTGTATCCAAATGCTTGCATGTTTATATGAATGGGTAACCAAGTCTTCAATTAGGAAAAAGATGTCTTATAAGTGTAGGTTTAATGGGTAAGTAAATCCCTCGGAGCTTTTCTGGAGACATTTAGTCCAGGCATTTTATCGCCAAAAATAGGTCAACCTGTTACTAATTGCAACAGAAGGTTTTTTAACGCCTTTTGGTCCAGGAACATGTCCTCTATAACATAGCAAAAGTCTCTGAAAATCTGAGTGGGGGAAGATGACTAAAAATGAGTTTTATTAGAACCCTATAAAATGCAGCATGGAAACGAAGCTGCATGTACTGTCTGCTGTATCGCGTGAGTTTTTACCACGTGCAGCACACGCTAGCAGAGAGAGAAAGAGTTAATCGTGTTTTTTTTTCCTAGGCAAGGCCATTTACATACAGATTACATCAAATAATTGCTCACTTAAGATTCTTAAATCAGCAAAAAGCAAAAAGCTTGCAGAAAGCGTCTGCGTTGTTAGCTATCTGGCTGAGGCATTTAGCGAAGAATTTTGTCTTCCGCGAACAAATTAAAAGTTGAAAAAGAAATTTTTATGTTGAAAGAAATGGTACGGTTATGTGCTAAGGTTATCGGTAATTCAAGAAAAATTTATTGTGACCTGAGTAGTGAATCCCAAAATGAATTTCATCTCAGTGAAAACAACCGATATTGTACTCATCGCATCGCGCTTCGTGTGTTACCTTTTTCTCATAACTTAGAAATCACTAAATGAAAACCTTTTCTTAAATTAAAATTTATGCGAACAATAAATGCGCTTTGAACACAAAACACAAAACAATTTGTCTGCAATTCATTCTCACTGAAAACATAAGTTTGGCAGGAAAAAAAACAAACTTTTAGAAAAGTTCATATTATGCAATCGACCTAGACGTTCTCGAGTACCATATATACCATATATAGCTGTATATAGAAATTGCATCACGAATTTGAGATTTGTTTTTGGCAGAAACAAATCTATCGTTGTCTTAATGTCTTTTACACTATCCAATTTGCCTATAATTTCAAAAAGATTTTGCACCATGGATGAAAGAGTAAACTGTGTTATTATAAAAAAAATCTTGATGGTGAGCGTGACGTCATAACTCTAGGAGAAAATAAGGAAGCGGGGGAATAAATCGGACGAGCACAGAGCAGAACGATACCATTATTACGGTTCCTGGGCGGCAGGTGCATCAGAACTGCTGGCGAGAGTATTGCCTTCCCTCGCAAGCGAGCTAAAAAGTTGTTTCGTCTGGAACAACTAGTAATCGTCGCTCTCTAAAACGCAAAGCAGAACAACGTTTCTCATTCAAGAGTGGCTGTATCTTTTGTGGCACCAAAGTTGAATTCGGAGAACAGAGAAAACGACTGGGGAAGCTTTCAGGGTTACAACAATTAAAACGAGAGACACGATATTGGAAATTTGTTCAGAGGGAAAGGGCGAGTGGTCTGAAACGATAAAGGCTAGGCTTCTGAGTGTGCACGATTTGCCTGCTGCTGACGCGGTTTACCACCAGACCTTCAGTATAAACGTCTGCACAAAGAGGCAATTACCTAAAGTTTGTCAAATGGATGAGCTACCTCCTGCCAAAAAGAGGAAAGTAGGTCGTCCCCATGACTGAAGAAACACACCAGGTTTTTTAATATTCACGAATTTTCTTGAAGAAAATGACGACGAGCAGATAACAGTGAGTGATTTGATGGAGAAAATGGAAGAATATTTGAGTGATACAAATAGCGAAGCAAACTTCTTGAGTATTTTGGAGATAAAATCGTAATATCAGATATTAAAGGTAAGCCGAACGTTGTTACTTTTCGAACCTTTGCTGCTGCAATTTTACAAGAGTTTCACGAGCAGCGGGATGATGTGGTTATCGAAGAACAAAAATGAACATCAAAACAGCAGCTAAACTAATAAGAAAAGGACGTCAAATCAATTGCGACATCAAGTGACAACTACCCCACGATAGCCACCGATGCCAAATCACATATCCACTATCTTCCTGCTACACTTTCAGCATTTCTGGGTGTTCTTGTCTCAGAAACAAATAACTCGTTGAAGGTTGCACCATTGGGGCAGGCAATTGTTTAAGCTGGGCGGCCACGAGTCGTTGTCGTACCTTTACAGACTGGGCTTGCAGTTCGGTTGCACCACAACTTTGCCTCGCCCTTTCTTATTGGCACCTTGCATCACCACGGATTTTGTTCATCATAACCAGTAAGTGCAAATGTTCAACCAGAATACTGCGCTTGGCCAGGGAACTAATATACCTTCTTTTCATGGCTAGTTTGTCCAGTACGCGGCCTACAACGATGACCACAACACTAGCACACTCAATGTCCGTCAATAACGTCTTGCAGGGTATGGGCATAATTGCAGTCGTTTACACCTGGCACCAAACACACACAATCATGATGTCGGGCGACGCAAAGTTACTCCAGAAGTTGAAATCTCGACAACTGGAAGAGTAGAACTACATCCATGTGGACCCAGACAGGTGAACGTGAATATAGACTTGGTTCTTGTACGAGCGGAAGACCCACTGCTAACCTCGACGTCCTGTGAGGTATCTCTACTATTTGGCACCCCGTGCCCATCTTGGAGTGGCATGATGCAATCTGTTCACCAAGGAAGGCACCAAGGCAAGTCTTCTATTATGTTTCTTCCTATGATCGATATGAATCCGAGAGATGTCACGTCTATCTCTTCCACCATGCACTTTGTTTCTGAGCATGCTAAGCAACACGGAATTGCGAATCCCGCCATCACGTTTGATCAGCCCCTTTAATATAATACAGACGGTACCAGCTAACAGCGTTTTGCGCAATGTGATCGTGCGTCTTGATGCTTTTCTCGAGGAGATGAGCTTTCTTGGAAGTATAAGCCCTCTGATGGCGGGGTCTGGTTTACGAGAAGTCTTGGAACTGATATATGCGTCTAATGACCGGAAAGGCTATAATTGCACGGGCGGTGTGTGCGCACCTCATTGTGGACGCTGCTATGAATGCGCAGCTATATTCGGACGCTTTGGAAGTACCTGTACCGCATCTACAGCACCCAGCTAATAACCATTTATTTTGTCGATAAAGCATATCTGACTTAATTTTCATTTCTTAATATTTTTTTTACCTTTCTATATCGTAGTTTCTGAGGAAAAAGCACAATTTACGATGTGAACGGGGAAGTTGCAGCAAACAGAGAGACTGAGATTGAGCATAGAGGCATTGACTTCTGTAAAATTAATACGATAGACTTTTACATGTCACCCAAAGCAGACAACAATTACATCAGATTCTTCTGCATTTTGTTCTGTAGAGTCTGTATTAGCTGATGAGTTTTCCGAGTCAGATATTCATTCCCCCATTGCACAGAGCACTCATAACAGTATATATATAAAGTCAATAGTTTTATCCCCAAAATTGGTGGTTTAATAGAGAAAATGCAATATTAAGACATTTTAATCTAATATTGCCGGCCGCCAGTGTCGCTTTGAGATTTGCTAGTCTTCTTCAGTTGTGCTATTACAGGGTATGCTTCCGAAGATGGTTGTAATCTCTATTTTAGATCAGAGCCAAAGGCAAACGCGAGAGGTGCGCGAGTTTGGCATATGAAGAAAGTCAAAGATCAGCTGGGCAGGGAAGTTTGCGGAAATCTCCTGTTTCTTCACGCCGTAACCGGATGTGACACCACTTCGCGCCTGCATGGAGTTGGCAAGGCAACGACGCTGAAGAAATTTGAGAACGTACCATACTTTAGAGAGCAAGCTAGCGTGTTCAGCTGTCATTCACTTGTATCTGACGTTGTTGCTGCAGGTGAAAAGGATTCGTGTCACTTTTCGGTGGTAAGCCAGAGGTTGTTCTTGACGCTCTTAGGTATCAGCGATACTACGAGAAACGTGCAACGAAGACATCTCATACAGCTATTTCAATTTTGGTTGTCAGATGAGAGCTACAAGCGTACGCAACGAGACCGCAAGTTACTATGGGTAGTTGTAAATTGGTCTTGGCTTAGTTCGCGGTTTTTGCGTTTATTAATGGGATGAGTGAGGTGGATGTTAGCACCATAAATGTTTGTCTTCGCTATATGGACGAGGCAAATAAATTTGCTTTGGTCAATTTATCGTATACATAAAAAAATCCCAAAGTACCTTGCGGTCTCATTGCGAACGCTTGAAGCTCTTATCCGACAACCTAAATTGAAATAGCTGTATACGGCCACAGAAGCTCCCTCCAAGTGCAGCAGCGGCTCGATTTTACAGCCTGCGAATCTATCTACAAGTAAAGTAGTGACAGGGAGAGGATGCAGAAATGTTGATAGAGGACTGGGGATGGAAAGTCACTGGTGATCAATTATTTCCTGTTGCGACGGGTTTGATGCCTGCCCCAGACTCGCTTCTTCAGTTAATCCGATGCAATTGTTTGTCTGACTGTAGCACTATGAAGTTCATCTGTCGCAAGAATGGTATGCAGTGTTCTCCAGCCTGCAGCCAGTGCAAAGGGTCTGCGTGCACTAATTATCCTAATGCGAAAGTGAATATTCGGAAGACTTACTTGTATAGCTATGTTTATTATAACACAATTATGACTCTCTAGCGAGAAGATAGGGTTGTTTTTTTTAATGTTACTATTAATTATTAATAAACTATGTCTCGGCCAATGTAAACTTTGATTAGCTCGATATTTTACTAAATTACTATTTTATGGGAACTTTTTTCCAGATTAGGGCATGTTCTTCCTTGTTTCCATGTTGCAGCAGAGAGGGAGTTTGATGTTGATCGTATTTGGAGGTGTTCCCACGCTTGAATGTCTAGAGACTTTTAGTATATTCATAAATAGGTTATTTCTAATTGATTTATGATGAAAAAGCTTCTGTTGCAATTAGTAGCAGGTCCGATTACAAAATGCCTGGACTAATTGGGGTTGTGTATCACATATTGAAAAATTGTATACCTTTTGTATATAAATTATGACGACTGATCAAGAGTTTATTAACTTTCTTAAATCGAGGAATACGGGTTTGAAACAAAAAAGCGACGACTGGGTGAAAGCTAGACAAAACACCATCGGTGCATCAGAAATCTCTGTCTTGACAGGATCTTCGCCGTTTGAAACCAAGAAAAGCTTGCTTTTAAAGAAAATACAACCAACAGATATGCATAACAATGCAGCCTGTACCTGGGGTAATCTGTTTGAGCCGATTTTACGCAAGTACTTTGAACAGAAACATTCTGTTTCCGTTTTCGGTTTCAGCATCTCTCTTAATCTCGCAAGATCGAAAGGTCACTTGCAGCCCAGATGGATATTTCTTGAATAAAGATTACGCCATAGTTTTGCTAGAATTAAAATGCCCCTTTAAAAGAAAAATAGCTATTAATAAAGTTCCTAGTTACTATAGCGACCAGATTCAAACAGGCCTTGCTTTCAGCGGGGAAAGGAAAGAGTAAACAAAGGACTCTTCGTTGACGCTTACTTCAGAATGTGTTCTTTAAACCAGTTAGATCCGAGTCTAGCCCACAATCCGTTTCTATACGGAAGAAATATATACAAGACAAAAAGCAACTTACTTGCGTGGGGTGTTTGTTATTTGTTTAGCAAACATAAAATAATCAGAGATCAAACTAAAATCATTGACATTGGGGCACTAAAAACAACTTTATTGTTTGAGCACATAATGGGCTCCATCGCGGACAAAGACATTTGGTGTTGTTACGGTAGAGTGAGAATGTCGTTCACAAAGGATGACGAAGACGATGAGTTTTTACGCTTTCACTCTATGCAAGAAGCTTTCTCGAACCAGCGTTCTGTAGGTCCTAAACCTGTGGCAATGTTCGCCTGGAAACTTCTCGATCTAACTGAAATTTGGGAAACAAAACAACCAAATTTTTTGAATGCCATTCAAAGGTTAGTCGAGTGTTTTCACAAAAATTTATCTAATCTAAAAAAAGAGTTAGCGACTATACATACGACGACGAAAAGGTAGCCGAAATCGATGGCTACCATGTGGATATTTCCGCTGCAAGCTCTGAGGAAACAATACCAAACACCGGCGATGATACTGACTTTATGTTAGAAAGCTTTCTACAGAAAGAATTTAATAATTATGAGCAACAGGAAATATAATGTCACGGTACATGATTAATGCCTGTGGCTTTATAGCTTTATTCCAATGAAGTTCGTTCTTTAGATTTGTAGAGGGTTTCTGAAGTTTTATGTAAGATAAAATCTCACGCTGCGGTCCTTCTGGTAAAATTAGATCTAAGATTTTATAAATTACGAAAGAATAATTTATATACTTCGGTAGATGATCCCTTATTTCATTAGTGTAAACAAACATCTTTTTGTTCTTCTGTGAATTCAGGGATTTTTTTACCGGAAGCGACGTTTAGTATACGATCAAGGTTCTTTTTCAAAGCATAATTATAATTAGAACGGCTCATAATTTCCATATTATTATTTTGGTAAAGATCTTCGATATTAAAGGCAGCTCCGTTTATTTCTTCAACTCGTCCACATTTAACACAATAGAGTTCTGTTGAATTTAATTTGCGTGAAAATGCTCCGCCGCATTCTAGACACGATTTCATTCTTTTGTTTGTTTTAATACAAGTGTTCACAAACTCGTTTTCACGGTATTCTTGAATAAACTCTTGTTTTGCTGTAGAACTAAGTGTTTCAAAGATGGCATAGAGTTTTTAAGGCACTTGTGAGCGGTAAAGTTCGGTTGCATAAGAACTGCCAGTGAGTGAACGTAGAACGTCTTGTTTATGTTTTAGGTTTAAGACATCTAATTATGTTTTGTATTTTTCCTTTTTATCCATTCGTCTAACGATAGACAGTTGCGTGTTAAAACGCTTATAAACTTCAGTATCTCGCAATTTTATCATGTTTATATATTTATGTAAATGTTTAATTGGAAAACTTAACATGTAGGAAACGCGTTTCCCACTTTTGATAACCAAAAATAAGCAAAAACAATCTAATGATTTGGGACAGTTTTCTGAAATATCACGAAATTTATGCTACGTTGCCCCAATGATTTAATTTTATGCGAGACCGCCACAGCTGTGGCGCTCGTAGTAATAAATTAAGGTTACTGTAAACCTTCGAGGTCCCATTTTGCATAATTTTATTTTTTTGAATTTCTGTAAAGATATAACATTAATCTAGAAAATATTGAAAGAAGTTTTGCAAAATCATTAAAAGAACTCGAGATATTCTTAAAAAAGAGTTTCAAGAGAATAGTTGATAAGTAGCTATGGGTGTGATAATCCGATAATTTCTTTCCGGAGTGCAGCGCCTTCTTGTAATTTCCCGCTAAACTTTATCCGCGGGATCTCGCTTCATCGCAATGCGGAGCGCATTTCGCATCATCATAGTGTATTCTATTGTAGCGTCATAGCGTATTCTCCCCGGCCATTTTCCATGTTTCACACGGTCGTCTACACTTGTTCCAATTCCTGAAGATTTACAATTTGACCATTAAAGCCAAAGTGGAAATTTTTGGGTAGCAGAATTGTAGAGATCACGAATGAAAAGAACCGCGGCGAAGAGTAAAAGAGTAATAAATGAATGAATAGCTTACTCGCTTGCATTTACTACTGATACCAGCGCGTGTTTTCGGTCAATTTTCGCGGCCATGTCTGTTGTGTTTTCATTTCTTTGAAAACTCTCACTGGCTCTTTTCGCTCGTTTGTTCCCACGACAATTTTGCTACGTTTTAGTTACGTTCTTTCCGCTCATTTGGGTTTGCACTTGCGCGAAAACTCGAGGTTTTGTTTCAATGAAGCAAACACCGTCGGTTTTGCGTTAAAGGCTCGCGCGCGCTTAACTAAAAGAAAAACTGGAAAAATAATTGCTTTTTGCGGAATGTATTAATCAATCAATGTATTAGCTTTACAGTGATGTATAGTTTTCTGGGGTTTCGTTAAAAATAGCGCGCGTACGAAAGATTTTTGGGAAGGCACCCTCGAAGGTTTACAGTAACTTTAACTCAGACGATGCATCACGCTACGTTAACTCTAATAAATTAATTTTATGCGAGACCGCCACAGCAGTGGCGTTTGTAGTTATAAATTAACTCAGACGATGCATCACGCTACGTTAACTCCGATTACAATATTAAGCAGCTATTTATATAAGCTTTGTTTTAATTTCATGTAAGATGCTCCATTGATTTCATTGGAGTAAACGTAGCGTGATATGCTGGTGGCGCGTGACGTGACTTTTCCCTCAAGTATTGTAGATTAAACCCTGAGTTTACTCTTTTAAATCTGACTTGGACACAGCTGCTAGACGATTTATTTTTTTTGGAAATCCTTGTGTGATTTCTTTGCGAATTTCTTTTTTGATCTTGTCAAGATCTAACGATCTGGTTTGCTCGCCATGTTTATCCTTTGTCTCACCAGAGCGGATCAAGTTTTTAATTTTGTGATAATTTTTAACCTCACGGAGAATGATTGAAAACTCTGAATCGCTGATGTGTTTATAAGTGAGAGCCTTAGAAACCAGCTTACAGACAGAGTTTCGTTTAGCGAGGGTGAGTGTGTAGATTTTTTCGTGTTTTGTGATTTTCCTTTCAAGCCACTCGCTGAATGCCGTAAGTACTGCGGATGATAATCCAGAAATCGTCGCAACGCCAGCAATAGGGGGCTCACGACAAGCCCTAATCCGGTTAAAGCTGTCGCTAAGGTTGCCGAAGACAAGCCCGCAGAAATGAAACCAAGACCAACAGCCGTTCCGTGAACAAAGGAGTGGGTTCGTTTGTATTTCTTTGCGACCTTCCTATAGTGTTCAGCCTCTGAAGTAAGTTCCTTTTGCAAGTCAGAGATTTTCTTAAAACGAAAACCATCGTCATTTGGTAATACTGGGTAGAGCTGTGGAGTTTCGCTGTATTCCGGAGCCGATGGAGGAAGCACATTCACAGAACTCATTGCGGGTATATATAAGATTTTAATTTATTTCTATTTCAAATTCTAAGGGCATGTGTTTAAAATCAAAGACGTCATTGTTTTCATCCTTCACTGATATAGACTCGCTATTTACATAATCTCCGGAAGAGACGTCACGCGCAAGATGTTTTGTTGCGTTGACTCGTAGAAAACCTTTTCAAAGGGTTTCCCACGAAGATCAAATTTAGCCAAAACTGTAGAAGGCTTCCCATTGAGTAGGTTTTGTTCTTTATCAACCAGATCACATTGGATAAAGTAAGTGCTTGGAGAATCGAATTTTTTACTTGTTATACGAGAAGGTGTTTGTGGGTCCTTGCCAAATAATAATCTAAGATTATTAGAAAGACCTATTTGATATTCACCCCCTGGGTTTAAAATCGCCATAGCACCAAGAGGTGTATACGAATCTACATTAAGATTTATAACATGTTTTCCATATTCATCAACTATCATTTTTGCCAAACTACTAGGTGTGTAAAAGCTAGGCTCAATGTTAATTATAATTGGTTTACGCTCCGAGCCAGTTATTTTAACAGATATTTCCCCCATTTCTTTAAAATTATGCCATGAATTGTAAATTGAGCAGGATAAAAGTCGGATGTAACTCGGTTCATAGAGCGGGTGATCAAAGTAGATTATGTAAGGGTTCGAAGGCACGATGATTGTTAGCACAACCATTGTGTATATAATAGATTTTAAAAATATATAATATACAATCATGTTTGGCATGAGTCACGGTGGATTTAACCCTAACCCCCCACCGTTTTATAGTCCCCCAAATGCCTACCAGCACCCATATACACAGAAAAACAGCCCGCAGTAGATCCATAACTGGTTTGGATGAGAACGCCGGAAGCAGCAAAGCCCTCAGCGGCGGCCAAGGCTAAGGCGATCTCAGACTTCAAAAGGCGTTTCCCGCACGCTGATATGTCTAGATTCAAAACAGAAGTTTCTTTTGACGAAAAGCATAAAGCCACGGTGGTAGTGCTTTTCGCAGAGGGTCAAGGCTCATGGGCTATGCCTACTGAAATAGCCAGCAAGGATTGGACTCAAGCTCTGAAAGACGCTTTAGGCGTGCATCAAGACGGAGGTTTCCCTTATCAGCTCTCGTTAAGCAATGCCCCAATCACAAAACTAATTCCTACCGTTGAGTTTTCAAAAACAATAGACAAACAAATGTCAGTTGGCGATATCTTGGACAATGAGTACAGGATTTACGTAACGCCGACAGAGCTCTTTTCAACCAAGTTCAGGGAGATTTGCAGACTCACAGATTAAATTCACTAAATCTAAGTACGCAAGGAAGTGGCTCAGGGGGCCCAACATGTCTTTCTGGCCACAGCAGCTAAATTTTGCTTTGTGGTGCGCGACAACAGGTTCCGGGATCTCTCGTGATATTCTGTTCTCATCCTACCTAGATCTAAGTCCGCAGCTCAGGTCTTTTTATCTCTTCCACGTTTATTTCACAACAAGACGAATCCTTTTCGAGATGGGCGGAATACAGAGTTTTAGCGCTTTGCCCGGCGACCCGACATTCAACAACAACAACAACAACTTTATTTAGTATTACCATTTCTATACATGGTGTTACCTAAAGTTAAATAATTGTAATAAACAGTTATAAAGCTAATAATTAATGAGGAAGAAATGCAAATAATAACATGATAATGATAATTTCTAGTTATGATTGTTTCTTCTTTCAGTTGCTTGAAATATAAAAGTAGCAGTTATCCTGCTAATAAATTGGTCAGTGTTGTTGAAAAGAAAAAACAGTTTTTCGTGTTTACTAAAATTTGTAAATAATTTGTTTCGTTCAATAATCTTTATAAATAAGCAATAAGCAAGAAAACAAATAGGATATCCCATCTTACAATAGAATCTGTGCCGAGTTCGGTGTCGCCCCTAGCACTGACTTCCGTTTCATATTCGGCAAAAATCACGGCCTCGGCAGTGTATACATTGGGGCAACTGGGTTAGGTATTATCTCTACTGATTACGTATACCCCGAGCCTGATCTAGCTTTGTTCGACGACGAGCGTGTAACAGACAGAAATGACCCGAATTACAAGGCTAATGGGATTTCTTACATTCAAAATGGCCACTCAGCTAACCAGTTCGAGTACTTTGTGCTAAACCTCTCACAAGGGCTTACGCAAGCGGGGCTATCGCGAATGAACCAGTCAATCGAGGCCTTTGTCTATTGTATTCTCGGATCCCAAGTTAATACCCGCAGCAGCATTCTAGGTGCAGGCGGGTGGGCTAAGGAGACAGTGATTTCCTAGTCCTTATGGAAGACACAATCAGAACGCCAGACATTTGAAAGAGCGTTCAGCGTTTTCAGCTAGCTATTGAAGAGGCAAAGGTGCGCTTGGACTTTGCAGTAGCGCCCGGATGCTGGTTAATGCCATCGCGCATGGTTATAAACACAGAGAGCGTGGTGGGGTATAACAATCAGCTAAAGCAGGCAACGCAAGGGATGAAGCTGGTGTGAACAACATGTTAATCTGGGCACAAAAAAGGCCTCACTGCGCCTCATGGATGGTGGGCCATCAAAAATCAATCCACCAAACAGCCACCCATCGAACCCTATTCACAAACAGGCAACACAGGCACAGGGTCTGGGTGAAAAACCCTCAAAGCGAGCTCCCAGCGTGGCAGCCCTCACACCAACCGAGTTGGCTTCATCACAAGAGACCCCAAAAGGCACTAAAATCGAGCCGCGTCATGTAAACAAGGCAATCGTTGCTGTGGGCGCACTTGCTTTGGCAGGCTTTGTTGCCTTGATGCGTTAACGTTTGCGCTTGGTAATCTTCTCTATCAAGAAGGCCACCACGGCAAGGATTAGCAGCCAAGCGTGCTCACCAAGAAAGGAGATAACCTTACCGGCCGTTTTGAAAATTAAGCTCACGATCGAACCGATTAAACCAGGAAGGATTGAGGCTACTTTTTGGCTGATTTCTTTAAGCCCATTGCCAATAGCCTTGGTTCCGGCTTTCAATGCATTCATTGCAGAGAGTGTAACAGCCCCTATGACTATGCCGGCAGCTAGAACAACCGCTTGAAGGGTCCACCCATATTTCTTGAAAATATTTTTAATCCTTTCCCTAAGAGGCAGTTCTCTTTCTCTCTCCTCAACTTGTGTTCTTAGCCTTGCTAGCTCTTCTTCTCGCTCTGCAACTCGGGCTTCTGCGGCTTCTCTGTCAGAGGGAGAAGTGTTCTCATCCTCTATAACACGTCTGTCTTCCTCGATTTGACGTTCAAGCGCTGCTTCTTGTTTTTTAGATCATCAAGGGGTTTAGTTGAGTTTAGTCTTGCTTCGACAGCATTTCATTCTTTTCCTTTAGCAGAAAGTTGTGTTCTGAGTTTGTCACCCTTTGCCTGCTCTTTGTCTGTTTGTTTTTGTATTTTTTGAAGGGCGCTTAATTCTTTTTTCTGGTTTTCAAGATCGCCTTGAAGATTCTTTTTCAGTTGTTTCAGTCTATCTAGCTCGGTTTGACTTTCAACGCTTGAACCGTGTTCCTGCTCCAGATTATCAATCCTTGCTTGTGTTTGCTCAGTTTTGTCCCTGAGGTTTTGCACCACATTTGCTGCTTTTTGTTGTTCTACAGCAACCCTTTCTGCCGCCGTCAGTTGTTTTTCTGCTTCTTTTAGTCTTTGTCTTTCTTCCCTTATAGCCGTATTCTCTTGAGATACAAGCTCTTCGGCGCTTGGTCCAAGAACCCCTTTGAACATGTCTGTGAACGATTTAAGAAGGCCTGAGCCATCCTGCCTAAAAATGGGAATTTCGCCGCCTTTTACCCCAAAGGAAACGATTTTTGTTTCATTTCCGCTTTTTTTACCGACACCACACACTACTTTTGGAAATCGCCTTTTTAGCCAGTCCTTAGCTTTGTCAACAGCTCTTTGTTTGTCTTCATCATGAGTGAAGTCACTAAGCAGAGCTATGTCTTCAGGATCGCCTGGCAACCCGCTATGCTCACGATCTAATGAGTCATTTCGTGCTCTTCTCCGCCATGATATGGGGTTGAAGCCGCGCCTGGTTCAAAGTGGGTTGTTCTGTCAACTTCTTCTTCGTTGTCATCGTCATCATCAACATTGACCTCATTATTGGGGTCTATATCGTCCCAGCCAAATCCGCCTTCTGCCATGATGTATATATTTATTTTTATAATATACATATATATATATACAGCAGTTTGCAAAAATTTTGAACCCCCCAAAATATACCATTATATCCAGATATATAGCATTGTTAGAGAGCAGGGATATATTGATATATTTTGGGGGGTTTAAAATTTTTGCAAGCTGCTGTATACATATATATATATGTGTATATATATATATATATTTTGACCATGGCTGTGCAACAAAACCTTCTGCCCACGCATAACGGGAAGAATCTTGGTGCAACGAAAGCAGAGCGAACCGTAAAGCGCATTACATTTGACCGCTCTGTGGCTAAGCCCGGCGAGACCCTGTATGTTTGGGTGCCCAAGCTTAATGAACATGAGGTTATCGTGTCTGGCTCGCTGGTCCTGATCTTTAACATTGATCTTGCCGGCGGCCACGCAAACAACTATCTTGTACAGAATGTTTATCGGGTATTGGTTGACAGGCTCGTTGTGAAGTTTGCTGCCACCACTGTTCAGGACACTGTCGGGTATGGCATTTACAAAATCTTTGAGGACCTGTTTCTCTCAGTGGATGAGCGCGAAAACATGATTACGGAGGGTATCCAGAGTGTGGATTTGTGCCAGATCCGCTCTGGCGCCGGCGATAGTAAGACCTTTGGCGTGGATGCGGAAAACAAGTTGGAAAGCGCGTACAAAAACAAATACCGCATTAATCTGGATCACCAGATTTTGACTGACGACGGTGTTTTATACCCACAGGCCCTCTACAACGATCTTATCTTCGAGATAACTCTTGCCTCTGCATCTTCTGTTGTGCATGGTTCTGATACGAGTAAGCTTGTTTACAAGTTGACAAATATCCAGCTTGAGTACGAAACGATGAGAAGTAAGCAGCTGGCTGACAAGGCGACCAATGTCTATTATAGCGGAAAGGAGTTCGCCTACAACCATATAATGCGAGAGGAAGTGGTCCCATTTGCAAAAGATTCAGACGCTAGGCTGAATCTCAGGGTGAACCGACAGCGCAGATCGCTCAAAGGAATCCTTCTGCTGTTCATCGAGCCCTACACAGCAGGAGACAGGGACTCCGAAAAATACTTCAACCCCTACATCACCAAAGTGAATGTCACCATAAACGGCTCACCAAACAGGATTTACAACAATGGCATCGATGGCAGTGACATGTGGAGAGAAGTCAGCCGATTCTTCGGAAAGAGTGGTGGGAGCAGACCCAACATTAATCTGACCAAATATCTCACGGACAACAAGTTCGGCCTCCTTATCGATCTGAGATCAATGGCTGATACAACCCTACACGGCAACGGCCAACGTCTCTTCAACACAAAAGACGGCGTGCACCTTGAGATTGAAAGAACAACCTCCGGCTCAGGAAACGTACAATGCCACATCTACACCATCAGCGACTCACAGATGAATATCATGGACAGGCAGCTGAAGGCTGTTCAGTATTAGGCAAACATAGATATAGAGGATGGACTCACGAAAGCTGCCATTCAATGCCCTAGTTGTTGGGCCGACCAACTCTGGTAAAACACAGCTGAAACAGCTCCGGGGCCCCTTCAGGGGTAAGTTTGACTATATCGTGCTCTTTTGCCCAACCTTTATCCATAACAAGACCTACCATGGTTTCGTTGATAACGAGCCACGCATTTTCGTGATTGACTGTCAACAGCACGAGATTGAATGGTGGTTAAAGCTTGCAAGCTTCTTTTTTGAGAAGATGAACACACTCTTCATTTTCGATGATTGTGCCGCTTCGAAAGACGTGAAAGGCCGCACGAGTCAACTTGTCTCCCTTGGCTTCAGCGCGCGTCACAGTGGCATCTCAGTGTGGGTACTGACTCAACAGATAACCAGCATTGCGAAGCCATTTAGGGAAAACGTGGCAGCGATCGTGCTTTTTTTATACGCCTTCAAGCAAAACAACGAAGGCAATCTTCGAAGACTATGCCGGTGAGCTTACGCATGAGGAGTACAAAGAGCTTATTGCACAGCTTAAGGAGCGTAAGTTTTCCCATCTGGTTTTTTCTCTGCGACATCCATATGGGATCGAAGTTAAAATTTAAAATATACTCTGAGTTATGAATGTCCCAACTAGGCTCCGCAAGCTAACAGCTTTTTCCCAGATTTTGGACAAATTACAGACCAAGACAGAAGAAATGCAAAGAAAAATTATCAAAGCCGCTGGCGAGGATGATATGCGTCTCATGCTTCTTAATCGCTACCCTTTGAAACTCGTAGAGATGCCAGACACCATGTCTTCTCTTTTGCAGGAGGTTGAAAGGCTTTTGCCTGACATAAAGAGATCAATCGAAAATTAAAAAACATAAGTATATACACGATGGCACACGCAAACCCTGAAGAAGAGGCCGGAATAAACGAGGTCATGCAGTTGTTTGAGGCAGCTCCTGATAATTCTATGCCTTCTGGGCCGGTGCCCTTCTTGACAGGAGGTGATGACATTCCAACGCAACGCGAGAAGCTGGCAGTTCTGGTCTCGACTGGCAAATCAAAAGAAGCCATAGGCGTCCAGCTCTCACACGAGCAGGTGAAACGCCTCCAAGATAAAGATGTTGTAAAATACAACAAAAGATATGAAACCTACACCGGCAATAAGACGACTGAATCTCTGGTTGGCAGCGCTATAATGTTTGTCAGCAAAGGCATTGGCATGGTTGTTTCGATTGATGATGTTAAAGAGTTGCAGAAAGAACTTAAAAACGACTACATCATTAACCAAGAATTGTCATCCCTTGCTGATGCCCTTGCACTGCGATGTGGGCGATGGATGTCGTTGGCCCAAACTGCTCTTATCACTACAAAACACATCGACTCCAAAAAAGAGCCTGAAAACTCTGTTTTTGAAGATCCGAAGCCTATCACACACCCAAGCAGAGACAGTGAAGGCTACCCACTAGAGGGCTTTGATGAAGTTGACAGCTAACCTGGCAAGAACCTGGCAGAAACCAGGTAGGAACGAGCACAGGTTTTTAAAAAATATTTATATATACCTGATGGAGACGATCTCTGAAGAAGCACCAGCACCAACAACCACCACGCACGTTACCTCTGATGTTCCAAAAACCGTTCCAAAAACAAAAAACTCCGGTCATGTTGCTTCTGGCAAAAGACTAACAGAGCGGAAAAGCTACCAAAGCTGCCAAAGCGGAAAATGACCCTACTCCAAACACGACAAATAACCCCACCTCAAACCAATCCCCAAACCAAGCCACTGGTGGTGGTGAATCAAGCAGCAACAGCAACAGCAGCAGCGGCAACTCAGGCTATTTTATTCTGACGGTTTGCGGTTTGATTCTCACTGCTTTTAGTGTGTATTACCAACGTCAAGCCATTATGAAGACTCTTAAACGTTCATCAAGTAACCCGACTCCAGCAGAGGATGCTGTATCTACTCCTCCTGTAACACAGACAGCGCCAAAAAGAAGGACTGGAATTCGTGAGATGGAATAAAAAATTCTATATATATATACAATGCCAAGCTTTAGCCAACTTTTCGTAAGAGGGGCTGAAATCGGAGGTGTTCTTGTTGTTATGGTTGATTTCAACATAACCGCCTTTAAAACAATTTTGTGGTTAGCAACACAACTTATCGTAACCACAATCGCAGAACAAGCACATAATGTAGTGCCAACCGAAATTTAAAATCTTATATATATACACCATGTCTGACAACAAGCTCGTGAAATCAATTACTGATGCCGCTGTAATCACTGGCCTTGTCGCCGGTATTGGTTGGATTGCTAATAAAGTCGTCAAAGAGAATTTCACAGCTGACCCCAGCTCGAATGTCATGAACTACGCAAAGTTCTGTCATGGCTGGTAGCATTGCACTGAAGAAATACCTTGAGGATCAGAAAATCCTTCCAGCCTCGATGTAAAACGCAAAACACTATATATACACAACAATGGCCTCAATCGCTATGATGTTTGGTGGAGTAATTCTCAATGCTGCCGCTTTCACTGGAGGCAATTATCTAGCAAAATATTTGTCTGGTGATAGCGGCCAAGCTGCCCTGGAAGACAAGAAAAGGCACGACAAGACCCTTGAAGCCTATCAGGCGGCTTATGCTAAGTATCAGAAAGACCGCACAAAGCTCCTCGACTGGATTGCAACCAATGATCGGATCAAAGATCAAGCAAAACAAAATTTCTCAGACACCGACCAAGCTCTGGTACTTTACAATCAAACCCACAGGTATCAACAAATAACACTTCCCAAAGAGCCCGAGTTCTCTGATTTCTATCAGCCTAGTAAACAGCAGAAGCAAGGCGAGCTCTTGTTTATTGGCACGGGCGTTCTTGCGCTTGGGTATGCAGCCTTTCGATTTCTTTAAACCCTAGATATAAATGATGGATGCCAAACTTCAGTCCGAAAGGCTACTGGAAAGGTCTTGCCGCTGTGAAAAAAGCTAGCTGCAGCGGCCAAAGTATCAGAAGATGTGGCAAAAAAGTGGCTCGTCAAACAAGCCCTTTGGCAGATTTACCTCCCAGCGCCACGCTACATCTCTCGACTAAAATTTGATGTCTCCTCGCCCAATGCGGTGCATCAAGCAGAGGTTTTTTTGTCCCATGACAAACTCCGACGCGGGAGAAAGGTTTACAAATATGCTTTGACGGTTGTTGATGTGGCTAGCCGTTTTAAAGCAGCAGAGCCCTTGACCTCGAAAGAGTCTGATGAAGTTGTGAAATCCTTTCAAATGATTTACAGGCGCGGGCCTTTGAAATGGACACAACTATTACAGGTTGACCCTGGACGCGAGTTTATGGGTGCTGTGACTAAGGCTATGGGTGATAACAAAACTGCTATTCGTCGTGGGCGTGTTGATATTCACAGAGACCAAGCGATAGTTGAAAGATTCAACCGAACCCTGGCTGAACGCCTGTTTGGCCATCAGTATGCGGTTGAAATGCGCCTTCCCTCCGGTCAGAGATCGACTGAATGGGTTAAAAGACTGCCCGATGTTGTATCAGCTTTAAACAATCAAGTCACCAGACTCACTGGCAAGAAGCCTGTGGAAGCAATCAAAGAGAAAGCCGTTTCTGCCAAACATTCTACCCCTTATTCTAAACCAGTTGGAGAGAAAGAGAAAAGGCTCCCTCCCCGAGTAAATGTGAGATATTTATACCAGCCTGGCGAGCTGGAAGGTGGAAGTAGGCGAGCTACGGATCCAATATGGTCTTTAAAAGTCTACAACATTGAAAGGGTTGACACAAAACCAAACGAGCCGGTCGTGTATTACCTTTACGATGGGCCCAAGCGAGGCTTCGTCCGTGAGGAGTTGATGGTTGTGCCGGATGGTACTCAGTTGCCACCGATATCTTTGTGACCATATGCCAGCGTGTGAATACCTTCGTCTTTGATCCAACGCTTTGAGTCAAATGGTGAGAGTGTTGTCTTGTTTAGATGCACGCCATAGATTTGGTGGTCTTTGCTTCGAAGCATGTCCAACCCGTGTTTGAATGCCTCCTTTTTGAAGAGAGCTTCCTTGTAGTTCTGGTGGCTGATTTCCTTCTTTGTCACTACCTTAGTCGTGCCCTTTGCTTTCTTGATGTTTTTCTCATTGCCCAACAAGATTGAGTACATCTTAGAGCGCAAGCATACAACCTCAGAGATTGGCTTACCGGCGCACTCATCCTTCATCTTGCCGAAAACCTTCTTGTTTAGCTGGCTGTGAAGAAAGTGGTCTTTCGGTTAGTCGCTTGTGTCGTAGAGTTCATCCAGACGATTCTCCATGTCCTTGTAGACATCCTCTGTCTTAATCTCTAGAAGCAGGCTGTCTGTGTCTGTATAGAGTAGATCACATCGCAAGCCGTACTTAAACTTGAGATGCTTATAGTAGAAGTCGTACATCAGAGTCTTGGAAAGATCAAGTATACACATTCCGGTGTAGACTGGGCGTTTGAGTAAGATTTTATCCTTATGCATCTGGATCCCAGTTAGACTGATGCTCTGGCAAACAAAGGGCTTGAGATAAGCTTTCTCAACTTGTCTGCCTTATTCACGCGAACAAGCCTCATATCAATGCGGTTTCTGAGGTTCTCCATAGTCTTGCCAAAGACAGAGTTGTTCATCAACTTGAAAAAGTTCTTTTCGAAGTCAGAGGTGGCTTGCCTTCTGAGTTCTGTGTTCAGTCATATGTACGGCTTCATCCAAGACTTCTGCTCGAATTTAAGTATTTTATGAGTCTTCTTCAACTTCATTCCTAGCTCGAGATAAAGCTGGAGATTCCTGTAGTGCAGAACATATCTGGTTTTGTCCTTTAGGGTTAGGAGCAACTTCTCTGTCTTATCCTCTGCCTGCCCCTCTATCAACACTCTTTGATAAGGAGACATCCACGACTTTTCGACTTTATGCTTTTCTGGTGCTAGAGGGTAGTCGTTGTGTTCATCGTGCAACTCCTCGGGATATTCTAAATCAACCTCGAGAATATAACCAATATTTCTAGTTGGAGACCACTTCCTGATTTGGTGCTGTGTAGGAAACACCCTGCACCATTGAAAATTGCCAACTGGGAGGGGTTGCCTCATGGCCCAACCGTAAAGATTGTTTGCATCGAAGTACATGATGTAGCTGGTTTCTTGATCTGGGTTATGATCATGAAGATAAGGGTTGTTAGCCTTGCAGAAGCGTCTGCTCTCCATTGAAATATCGCCACGCATGCCCTTTTCAGCAAAAAGGTGCATGTTCATGTCTGTGAGCAGTTCTAGGTTGATTCCTGTGTATTTTAAAAGAGCGTCCCAGCTGAGACCAGGGCTTGTATAGTAATGCGCCGGGTAAAGGTTGTAGTGCTTGAGGCAGGTTTTTCTGAAGTTCTCGAAAACATCAGCCAGAAGTGATACGTCAGTCTCTAGATAAAGGTCGTGATAGTCGCCGAGGTTTTTATACTCAAATGCTTTCCACACTTCCTGCGCATGGGTGTAGTCTTCATCGCTAATGTGTTCCTATTTTAGCTCGCTATAGAACGCGTCCTTCTCTGGTAGTGACTCCTCCTCAAACCGTTCCCAGGAGTCCATGTACTCGTATGGATAGTTTCCTTTTTGTAGAAGGAGCTTGAGTTTATTGGGATCCTTCTCATGATTTCCAATGATTGTGAAGGACTCTGCTTTGTTTGATTTAACTAAATTTTCTAGACTCGACTGCATGAACTGTAAGCTGTCAATGAACCTCAAGTTACCTAGGGAGAACGAGACGTACTTCTCCATATTTGTTGGGGTACACTTCAAATCAGATTGTACTTCAGCTATACCGCTCATGATATGATGTGCATCGTAGCCCTTCAAGTTGTGGAAGACAACAGGGATTGTCACATTTTCCGGGTTGATTCTGAAGTGATTTATATTGCACGTTTTGTGAGCAGCGCCTCGATACTTTCCTGTTATATGGCAGTGATCTCTAACAGCGTCTCTCATAAAGCCTCGTACAAGAGACTCCCCACAGAAAAGGCAATCAACCTGCTCAAAGATGGGCTTTGTTTTTTGTTGCCTTCGATTTCGTGGGTCAATGAATGGGAACTCCTCCAAACGCCCTGTTTCTTCATTTTGGATGTAAGTTTTAAATGCCTTGGAGTAACATTTGTGGGTTTTGTGATGAACCAGACCAGCGTATATTCCCGTGTTGGATCGTAGACTTCGATGGTGTCGTTGAAGTTCTCTTTGTAGAGGTACTCATTGCAATGCTACAGCAACTTGCGTTGTTGAAATCTGCCCAGTCTTCTCTTGTCATGGAAATGGGCTTCTTGTGATGAAGTTCGTCTCTTATCTCCCTCTCCAACAATTGAATGTAATTTAGAAACCGCTTCACCGCGTCCTCATCTCTGTATAAGTATGGCCCCTTTGTTTTGCCATCAGGGCGAACAGCCATCATACAGAACCCGCATGGTGCGTGTACTGCTGTTTTGGTTGTGCTGCTTTCTTTTGGGTCTGGCTTACAAGTGTGGATTTTTCTGACGAGACTTTCAAAGTCCACGTCAATGATGTAATTTTTTTCATCTGGTTCTGATAGTTCTCGAAACATGTTTTCACCCTCTTCTGGCATTTCGACTCGAACTGGTCTACCTTTAATACCTTTGCAGTAAAGCAGGTGATCATCGAGAACATGTTGCAATGAAAACCCTTGGAGACATCTGTCGCAGAAATAAATCCTATGGCCTGCCTCATAATTGCTATGAAGAAGTCTGCTTAAGCTTTTTATATAGCAGTAGTGTGCATAGGCGTACGGGCAATTTTTTGCCGGTGGGGGGGGCATTCTAGGTGCAGGCGGGTGGGCTAAGGAGACAGTGATTTCCTAGTCCTTATGGAAGACACAATCAGAACGCCAGACATTTGAAAGAGCGTTCAGCGTTTTCAGCTAGCTATTGAAGAGGCAAAGGTGCGCTTGGACTTTGCAGTAGCGCCCGGATGCTGGTTAATGCCATCGCGCATGGTTATAAACACAGAGAGCGTGGTGGGGTATAACAATCAGCTAAAGCAGGCAACGCAAGGGATGAAGCTGGTGTGAACAACATGTTAATCTGGGCACAAAAAAGGCCTCACTGCGCCTCATGGATGGTGGGCCATCAAAAATCAATCCACCAAACAGCCACCCATCGAACCCTATTCACAAACAGGCAACACAGGCACAGGGTCTGGGTGAAAAACCCTCAAAGCGAGCTCCCAGCGTGGCAGCCCTCACACCAACCGAGTTGGCTTCATCACAAGAGACCCCAAAAGGCACTAAAATCGAGCCGCGTCATGTAAACAAGGCAATCGTTGCTGTGGGCGCACTTGCTTTGGCAGGCTTTGTTGCCTTGATGCGTTAACGTTTGCGCTTGGTAATCTTCTCTATCAAGAAGGCCACCACGGCAAGGATTAGCAGCCAAGCGTGCTCACCAAGAAAGGAGATAACCTTACCGGCCGTTTTGAAAATTAAGCTCACGATCGAACCGATTAAACCAGGAAGGATTGAGGCTACTTTTTGGCTGATTTCTTTAAGCCCATTGCCAATAGCCTTGGTTCCGGCTTTCAATGCATTCATTGCAGAGAGTGTAACAGCCCCTATGACTATGCCGGCAGCTAGAACAACCGCTTGAAGGGTCCACCCATATTTCTTGAAAATATTTTTAATCCTTTCCCTAAGAGGCAGTTCTCTTTCTCTCTCCTCAACTTGTGTTCTTAGCCTTGCTAGCTCTTCTTCTCGCTCTGCAACTCGGGCTTCTGCGGCTTCTCTGTCAGAGGGAGAAGTGTTCTCATCCTCTATAACACGTCTGTCTTCCTCGATTTGACGTTCAAGCGCTGCTTCTTGTTTTTTAGATCATCAAGGGGTTTAGTTGAGTTTAGTCTTGCTTCGACAGCATTTCATTCTTTTCCTTTAGCAGAAAGTTGTGTTCTGAGTTTGTCACCCTTTGCCTGCTCTTTGTCTGTTTGTTTTTGTATTTTTTGAAGGGCGCTTAATTCTTTTTTCTGGTTTTCAAGATCGCCTTGAAGATTCTTTTTCAGTTGTTTCAGTCTATCTAGCTCGGTTTGACTTTCAACGCTTGAACCGTGTTCCTGCTCCAGATTATCAATCCTTGCTTGTGTTTGCTCAGTTTTGTCCCTGAGGTTTTGCACCACATTTGCTGCTTTTTGTTGTTCTACAGCAACCCTTTCTGCCGCCGTCAGTTGTTTTTCTGCTTCTTTTAGTCTTTGTCTTTCTTCCCTTATAGCCGTATTCTCTTGAGATACAAGCTCTTCGGCGCTTGGTCCAAGAACCCCTTTGAACATGTCTGTGAACGATTTAAGAAGGCCTGAGCCATCCTGCCTAAAAATGGGAATTTCGCCGCCTTTTACCCCAAAGGAAACGATTTTTGTTTCATTTCCGCTTTTTTTACCGACACCACACACTACTTTTGGAAATCGCCTTTTTAGCCAGTCCTTAGCTTTGTCAACAGCTCTTTGTTTGTCTTCATCATGAGTGAAGTCACTAAGCAGAGCTATGTCTTCAGGATCGCCTGGCAACCCGCTATGCTCACGATCTAATGAGTCATTTCGTGCTCTTCTCCGCCATGATATGGGGTTGAAGCCGCGCCTGGTTCAAAGTGGGTTGTTCTGTCAACTTCTTCTTCGTTGTCATCGTCATCATCAACATTGACCTCATTATTGGGGTCTATATCGTCCCAGCCAAATCCGCCTTCTGCCATGATGTATATATTTATTTTTATAATATACATATATATATATACAGCAGTTTGCAAAAATTTTGAACCCCCCAAAATATACCATTATATCCAGATATATAGCATTGTTAGAGAGCAGGGATATATTGATATATTTTGGGGGGTTTAAAATTTTTGCAAGCTGCTGTATACATATATATATATGTGTATATATATATATATATATAGCTCCCCACAGAAAAGGCAATCAACCTGCTCAAAGATGGGCTTTGTTTTTTGTTGCCTTCGATTTCGTGGGTCAATGAATGGGAACTCCTCCAAACGCCCTGTTTCTTCATTTTGGATGTAAGTTTTAAATGCCTTGGAGTAACATTTGTGGGTTTTGTGATGAACCAGACCAGCGTATATTCCCGTGTTGGATCGTAGACTTCGATGGTGTCGTTGAAGTTCTCTTTGTAGAGGTACTCATTGCAATGCTACAGCAACTTGCGTTGTTGAAATCTGCCCAGTCTTCTCTTGTCATGGAAATGGGCTTCTTGTGATGAAGTTCGTCTCTTATCTCCCTCTCCAACAATTGAATGTAATTTAGAAACCGCTTCACCGCGTCCTCATCTCTGTATAAGTATGGCCCCTTTGTTTTGCCATCAGGGCGAACAGCCATCATACAGAACCCGCATGGTGCGTGTACTGCTGTTTTGGTTGTGCTGCTTTCTTTTGGGTCTGGCTTACAAGTGTGGATTTTTCTGACGAGACTTTCAAAGTCCACGTCAATGATGTAATTTTTTTCATCTGGTTCTGATAGTTCTCGAAACATGTTTTCACCCTCTTCTGGCATTTCGACTCGAACTGGTCTACCTTTAATACCTTTGCAGTAAAGCAGGTGATCATCGAGAACATGTTGCAATGAAAACCCTTGGAGACATCTGTCGCAGAAATAAATCCTATGGCCTGCCTCATAATTGCTATGAAGAAGTCTGCTTAAGCTTTTTATATAGCAGTAGTGTGCATAGGCGTACGGGCAATTTTTTGCCGGTGGGGGGGGTGAACCATTTGCCCAAACAATTCTCGCAAGTTGCCCCAATTTTTACGAAACAGTCGAAAAGAAACGAGGGTCATACACTAACATATGCACTAACATAGGCCTACCAATGAAGTGAAAATATTCTTACATATGAATCTATCACATGAGCTCAGAAAACACGTTAAAAGAAATAGCTGTCTCTGCCATTTCGACGGCCGAAGATATCAATGATACGATCTATGCCAGTGTTGACTACAGAGTTGGCATATGCCCCTTCAATGTTAATAAGTGCGATGTTACTGACACGTTGTTGCCCCATGGTGCTGCGGAGGTAAGTTTTCAATCTGCGCAACGCACTGAATGATCGTTGTGCAGAACACGATGTAGCAGGTATCACTGCAAGGATATGTACCACATTAGAAAACTCTGGAAACATCAAATAGATCATTCCCGTGCATTGTCTCCAGCATTTCTGAAACAGTCATGTAGCCTAATCAGCGCACGCGACGAAAACTCGCGTACATTTTCTGCTCGGCTTCCAGAATCGCACCGTCGATTTTGTAAAATTTAGCAAAGCAGAAGAAGCTTTCTTTATCAGGTGTTTCACGGGGAAAGATATTTCCCAAAGCACCGAGTATTTCCTGGTCATTTCCGCTAAACCCGAGCTCAAGCTCGGACAGCACCTTGTCGATGGACGCATAGTAAGTGTTAATATGGTGGTACGATTCCGGTGTCAGCTGCGTTTGTCTTTGCGCGTGTTCACCTACAAGGGCTTGAAGGCGGCGCGATTGCGTTTGTCTGGGTGCCCTTGGCTTCTCATAATTCAAACTGAGAATTGGTCAGCCACTTCTTCATTTTCAGACCCATTGCTGATGCTATCTACCATACGCTGTTGAAACTTTCTTCACTCCGATACTGGCGTAGGGTCTGAATGGTCATGTCGGAATTTCTACGAGCGGAGATCCGATGACTTCGACCGTCTTCCCCTGAAGATATCGGTACAGCGGACTATTAGTGTTGCTCAGGATTACTTTCAGCACACACAGTCCGAAGGTAAACTCCAAGTCCCAAATGGCGATCAATAAGGCTCTGCTCTCTCAGAGTAGGTTTTCGGATCTTTGTCTGAAGACAGCGTGAGCAGGGCTTTTACAATGCGTTCCATTTGCCCGTATATGGCCTTTACGGCTTACCACCGGCATGACCATCACGTGGCGCTCAATGACTTATGGAAACTTCTTTAAAACTGGCTTTGCCCAAATTTCTCTTGCTGCCCAAAAAAATCTGAGTTGCCCAAAATTTGGGGGGGCTGCAGCCCCCCCAGCCCCCCCGGCCCGTACGCCTATGGTAGTGTGTGTTATTTTTATTGGTTATCAGCATTAGGTTTATTCTTCTTATATTCGGGTCTTCTACTTCACTAATTCTAAGAATCGTTTTTTTATCGTTTTGCCAACCAAAAACATTTATTGCAAGTCTATTACGTTTTTCAACTTCAGAGATTTGATTTAAGGGTGTTGGAAAAGAGATCCCAGTAAAGTCTAAGCCATCTTCTGTCGGGTATTTGCTTGGTCTGTCTGAATGTCTCGTATCTTGAGTGGGAAATAACGCAGCTCGCAAAGCCCATTGTAAACAAGCATTGTCTCTGTTTTTGATGTTTATTATAGCTTGTTTTGCTTTAGGCTTGGGAGGAAGAGGGATATAAGAGCCGCCTCTAATAGCTTGATATCTTGCGAAATCAAGAAAAACATACTCAACTCTGTCGATAACCCAGCCTGATCCCATGTTTACCCATCAGGCTATTTCTTCTTTATTTAAGTTTATAATATCTTCTAATTGTCCTGCAACTGCTGCTTGATAAAAGTGTGTTGTTATGAATGGATCCTCTTGCTTAAAATAATGTGATTCCTTCTGTTCCTTTGGCTCCTTCCTTTGAAACGTGAACCAAGAATGAGAAATTCACTTTGACTGGGCCAAGGTCTGTGATCTCTCTAGCTATAGTTCGAACTATAGTAGGTTTGTTCTCTCGATAAAACAAATTGAGATCCTTTATTGGGTAGTCCACAGGAACGGTCATTTTATAACTGTGCAGCCAATCACGATAACCCTGATTTCTCCGAATGAACTGAAGTGCCGCGTCCATGGAGGTGTATATACAAGGGGTATAGATTTCTTCAATTGGTAATCTCCGACTCAAGTTTACACAGGAGACTTTCATTCATATCCTCCAACCGTTATTTGAGGTGGGACCGTATAAAATGGGTAGGTTAGAAAACACCATTGAGATGGGGTCGTATAAAATGGGTAGGTGTGGAAACATATGTAGTATAGGGGGTGGGTGCATCTGACCCCACCTGAAATAGGGATTAGATGACATGAATAAATGCCTCCTACCATGGGACACTCCGAGCCCACAGACCGACTGAAAAGTCGGTCTGTGGGCTCGGAGTGTCCCATGGTAGGAGGCATTTATTCATGTCATCTAACCCCTATTTGATGGTGGGGCCGGATCACCCACCCCCTATACTACTGACAGTAATGCTCAATACAGTCTTTATTTGAACGGTTATATTTAACAACTATTTCATGGCCATTTAAAATTGATTCAACATTGCAGAAGGATACAGCTTAACAATAAACTATATAGTACTGAATTAATACTGTAAAAAAGGTGAAGGATCAATCGTTGGAAGTACCTTGCAAGTAAGGAAAATGTGCGTTGACTAGCGTGTGAATTTCAGCCCGATCAAGAAAAAAGAGGGAGACTAGAATAACTTTGAAAGCTCCCGCCACATGTTTCACGCTTTCATATTTTATCCACAGATTGGAAAATCAGAAATTTTAACATCATTTCTCAACAAGACGTCAAAGTTCAAGATTTAAATGAATAGGAAATGAAGGTAAGGTTTAGCGTTAAAGCCACCCCCCATTCAATTCCGGGGCCGTAGCAAATGCTTACATGTTCACCTGTGGAACGACACAGGAACCCGAAATTGTCAACAACAGTGACAACAACAAGGCTTTATTATCATCAAAGCAGCCCCATGTTTAGTTTGGTTTAGTTTAATGAAGTCGCCACATTAGAGCAGTTTTCAATTGAGTGTCGTAAAACCAAAACCAAAGTAATTACTCTGACCAATCACAGCAGTCTTAAACAATCCAATGAACCAATCAGAGCTCGAAGCAATTACATGTCGGCGGCGCCAAGCGCGGGAAAACGCGTGCGAGCAAGTCACGATTGGTTTTGGTTTTACTTCCGATCGGTCGAGAAAGTGGCGCGAGATTTTTCAGCCAATCACAAAGCGTAGCAATGCAAAACCAAAGCAATTGTGTAATTATTTTCGACACTCAATTGAAAACTTCTCTAAAACATTTACAAGCAACTAACATAATATACACAATAACTACTGAAAATACATTGAAGTGTGGCAGGAGTAAGGAACAGAACTTTCGAATTCGTTCCAATTGAAACCGACCAACCAGATTTACCTAAGCCGCTACAAGTAAAATGAAAAAGTATAGGAAACACGTAAAACTTTATGACTAGGAGAGAATAAATAAACAAACAGTTTATTTCAAGAAAACCTTCGCGGGAACCAAAGGTTTGAATACAAGAGTATTCACCACAACTGTTAAACTGTTCACCACAGTTAACATTCATTAAGACAGAGAACGAACGAGTTTGCTGGTGGTTCAGGCCTTATGGATCACCATTGGATGATCGATAAGGCCTAACTCGTCTGTTCTGATAACGTGTTGATGTTTTCCTGTTTCGTTCCAGACTTGCTCATTTACTTTTAAACACTTTGTAAAAGCCAAGTGTTGAATTGAATCCTTGATGATTTCGATGAGTTTGATTGATACTTCAGTATGATGCCTGACTACTAATGGTCTTTGTAGTTGTTTTAAAGTTATTTTTTTTCACCACGATAGACTGTTTTAAATTTATTTCTAGTCATTTCCGACGGTCTTGTTTTCCAAGTTTTCCCGGAGGAGCATGCCTCTTGACCCCATAGTTGACGCACACTTTGACGATCAATTTAGCGTCCTCACATTAAAATACGCTCCGCGGCGCCTGTGAGTCACCCAAATTCGCACAGTGCATGTGACAGCGTTTCTCGTAACCCTCCACCTATATTAGACCCTTACAAAAGACACGAATTTATCGTAACACTTGCAAAGTACAAAGGACTGGAGTGTAAAAATAATTGAGTTTTCTGGTGAAATCCAATCTTTTCTTAACAAGCACGAAAGCAATGATATGCCCTCTGACAAAATTTCCTACCAACTTTAAGTTTGCTCTCTCAAGCATTTACAGTCATCATCTTTTTTTATGGGCAGATCTCTTCAGCTCTACTGTGCCTTTTTTGCTGCTTGAATGTCAGAGGTCGCAAAGATAACAACGGTATGTACATTACAGTGGTTACCAATAACACGCGACCCACCGCCTTCAAAAGAGGTGGATAAAGTTAAGTTGTAGTGGAGGTCAATGAAACAGATGCTGTTAAAACTATTTTGGATCCTGAAAGGATTTCAAGCAAACAGAGCTAAAAGATCGACCATTTTTACAAGCTAAGATAAGGTAAAACTTAATCAAAATTGATTTTCGAGCAAGTTTAAACAAAAAGAAAAGCTGGCGTTTGCAGGAACCGTATTTTTAAAGTAGACTTTAAATTTCACTACACGTGATAATTTGTAAACTCAATGATGAATGAATGGCAGGCGGACATAAAGCCGCTACTCAAAGCGCCAATTTTTTATCGTGTTAAACGAAATTTTCTCTTTGAACTGTAACTGACTTCGACTTAGGTTTTTTTTTTAATTATTAATTTTTCTTTTTTGTTTAAATTGTTCAAAATCCATTCTGAATTTTAAAAACAACGCTAATGGCTTTCTCTTTGCTTGACTTTGTCACTCTTTTACAACTGCATTTGAACGAAAAGCTCGATCTCTTTATTGGGGTCTTTCTACATGTACCGGTACCTATGAACCACTCATTGAATTCTATTGTTTGTGAGGTATTGTATTTTTGGTCGTGTTTTGCATTTGTATTATTGTCGTTCTTTGTTCCTTTTGTTTTACGTAATATGTGCTCCGGTACATGCAGAAGGAACCCTTTATTGCCAAGGAGTTAGTCAGAGCTATTTGCAAAGTAATGATTTAAGTCTAAGGAAACGTTCTGTGATAATTTAATGATAATTTGTGAGACCTATGGAATGTTTGACCGCTTATATTAAAACATGAAAAAACACATGTTAAAAATGTTTCAGCGATTTATACAAAATCGAACAGTTTAATTTGTTTGAAATTTCCCCATTTGGTGTGCTACACTGTGTAGATTCTAGAGCATTTATTCGCTTGTCGCGGGTAGCCCCAAAATCGAAAGATATTTTGGAAAAAAAAAGAACGAGGAATGAAAATGCACTTCCTCCTTCCCTTCACCTTTATGTCTGCTACGCGGGCTGGAAGAATGAGAGTTTTGTTATAACTAGGATTTGGTATAAGATACCTGTTGAAAGCTGGTAGCCACTGAAAAACGTTTCCAGATTTCGCCATAACCTTTTCGCATGATGGAAATAAGTTAAACGATCGACGGCCAAACTTAGTTGTAAATTAACAGACACATAACATGACGCTCGTTCTGTTTTTGCATTTGTTGATTAGAAAATCCTTGCGAATCTGGCAATATGAAACATCTCAACAAAGGAGATCGCTCTGTGAATCATACAGGTGTCACAGACAAATGTGATCGCACTCTTCTTAACAACTGGTGGAAGTTCTGGCACAAAGTTACGGGGAGAGCTGGGAATGCCTTAGCAGCTGTTCATGTCCCCGCAGAAGGCACATGTGGAACCAAGGTCAGACTTTACCTGAATGAAAGTCATCCTACCCCAGGCGATGGCCAGGTCACTCGGAAAATATGCTCGGCTACAACTGAAAAATTATGCGACAAGGAATTTGATATTGACGTGATAAACTGCGGTGCATTTTACTTGTACAAGCTTGTTAAGTTTAGTCCCAACTGTATGCCTGCATGGCGATATTGCACTAACGGTGAAAGTGGTGAGTATTGCATAGTATTTAACGCTTTTCTAATTTGTGTTGTTAGTTCTTCAATGAACTTGTGCAGGTGATAATCTATATTACCAATGCCTCAGACTTTTTAAGCCTGCTTAACGCTTTTCAAGAAATAAAATTATTCTTTTTCTTGTATAATTAAGCATTCTGCACTATTTATGCAAGGTTTCACTTCTAGTTAGAAAGCGATTAGAAAACAGACTTATCAAACATTAAACAAAAAAAATATTTCCTTTGCGGGTTCGTGTTTGCTTTGCATAGTACGACCTTAAAGAGGAAAATTTTGTTAAATTATGTCATTGTTAAATTGCTAAATGTGATGTTGCTAATTTTGTTTGGAAAAAGCGTCGATTTCAACCCATGTATCTGTTATTATTATACATTGGTGTCACTAGCTCGATTTTGATTGGCTATAAGCACGCAGCTAATTATTGCTTGCTGTTTCTGTTACGTCATACCTACAGACAATAGTTTTATGCATGCCGAAGTGACGTCATACCTACAGACAATAGTTTTATGCATGCAGAAGTGACGTAAGTTGTTTACTTACAAGTTGACTGCTGTGCATTGATCGCTTTTTTTGTGCGCGCTCTTGTCTTTACAAGTGCAGCTCAGGAATATGCATAATAAAACAATTATTGGATTCGGTTTTCGCATGATAGCGATAATTATCAAGGCCTCAGTTTGTATTATCCGCCTCAGCCTTCGGCTTCGGCAGATAACACAAACTTTGGCCTTGATAATTATTGCTATCATGCTCAACCTCATCCAATAATTGTTAATAATTGTTGGGTTGTAGTATATGCGTTCCCCCTGTCCAGTTGGTATGTTTAGGTATACATGTCAGCTGTTCTGTGGGGAGCGCCCTTATGTGTATTTCATATCAATGAACACTCCCACCTAGCCTGCGTGGCAGGCGTATACGGGGAGGGGGGAGGGGGCGCGAAAAAGGAGAGGGGAGAAGGGAAGAAAGGCCTGCTATAAGAACCGGGGCTATTCGCATTACGCCCACCGATTTCCTAGCAATCGAATTACGTCAACTGTCAATACGTTCACCAATCAGAAACTGGTACGCGCTTTTACGCATGGATGACTTCACGCGGGAATTTACTATGTTTACCGCCCAGCTCGAATTAGCCAATCAGAATTTTGCGGCCGCCAGCGTCCGCAGAAATGAACAAATGGGGTCTTTATTGCAGGCGTCCTTTCCCACTCTTCCCAGTTCCCTTCTCCCCGACGCCTGCTACGCAGGCTAACTCCCACCTGCACAGATGCACAGAAATGTTTACAGCGCACTATTTAATTGGGCGCACCGATTTGAGTTTGTAAGTTGTATTCAGTGCTTGAAGATGAAAGGTCAGACTCCTTTGCCCTTGTACTCGTATTTCCAGTCGAGCATGTAGTGTCAATTGTCCTTACCTTAACCTTAATTTGTCGGGCGCTTGGCTACAAGCCAAGCTGCACGACTTATAAAATGAACTGTGTTTCCTGGTCGCAAATGGAAACCCCCCGGGAGGGGAACTCACATACAAAAATGACGAGGGTACTCGTCGGAAATTGTAATTTCAAAAAACACCCTAAAAGGTACTTGAATCTCGACGAGAACTGCTGTCATTTTTATATGGGAGTCCCCCTCCGGGATTTTGAAGTGTTTTGGAGATTTGAGAGTAGATAAATTAATAGGTGGTGTAGCAGAAGTAAATGGGGATCATTGCTGTCGTCGATTCTTGCTGCGTAGGCTAATAAATTGGTTGAAAGGTTGTTTATGTGAAGGGTATTTGCTGTTTATAGTAATTTGATGGAATCATGAAGCAATTTTTGAATTGATTAAGGGTTCTTCAGGGTTCTTAGCTTGCTTTTTTTGATTGAACAAGAAGCTGTACACAGCTTGAATTGTACATGGCTTTAACCCATTGCAGTGTTGATTCCCGAGAGTTTTGTGTGCTTTTACGGAGAAACATAAAATGATGTCTGAAAAGTAGGACTACATTCAGTAGCCGACACGATCGCTAACTGAAATGCAAAGTTATATAAAACACACATCCTGTAAATCAAACCAACGTGCGATTCAAGTCACTTAATGACCTAATGCGTGAAATTTCCGGTTGACCTTTACAGTCTCGCGCATTGCATGTCAGAAGAATGTTCTTTTTTCAAACTCGTATTTACAAACGCGCATGGTTCACCATTCAAATCCTTTCTATAAGAAAAATTTCTTTCCATTACACAATTTAAAACAAGCACTGAGCGAAGTTCCATTAATAAGACAGGTTCAGAAGAATCGGTGATGAAATAAGTAAGATAATAAATTAAACCTTGAATGCTATTTTTGGAAAAAATACAAAATACAATTTTATCAGCTCTACCTACATATTGATACCACTTAAAATAAGAAGCTGTACCCAGCTTGAACTCGTAGCGTCTTTATTGAACCCAATGCAATATTTAGTGCTTTAAGTGCTTTTACGGAGAAACATAATAAAATTATATCTGAAAAGTAAAACTACATTCAGTAGCCGACACTTAAAACCACGATCGCTTCCATCCTTCACCATACAGGCTGCCCAACAGAATCTAGGACACTTTCACTCTCTTACGAAATCCTTGTCTATTCTTTCACCCAGCAAAATAACACATTGCACAATAGTTAACTAATCAACCTCCCAAATATTTTCGTTTAGAGCGGTCTAAAATGCTCAACACTGGGCGACAGACCTATGCGGTAAATAAATATTCAGGTCTGGTTGGATTTTCATGTTCTGGTGTGTTAATGTTAGTTAACTAAGATAGGAGATCGAACGTTGAATGTTATTTTAGGGCAGTCTGGAAAACTTCAATTTTAATTAAATGACAAATAGAACATGATCTTTATGTGAACAATCACTTTAATAACATAGTACAAAGCAAGGCTAATACCACGTAGAACATTTAACGCGACAACTGTTTTGCACAGGAAAAGTCAAGTGGCATTTATCGAGATAGTTATAACAGTTAATTTATTTAAGTAGTGGTGGGGAGAGCAAATCATCATTTTAAACCTAAAATCTACGCAAGATAAAAGGCCACAATTGTTGATACTAATAAATGGGAGAAGGCTACGATTTATCAGAAAATTATAAACCCTAAACAGCCCGACTATAATACTCGAAGAGTTCTTGTTCTCTCCGCGCCAGAAGGTGCATAACGCCGTCGCATTGTCTGACCAACCCTCCCTGTTCTGTATTGCCGCTTTGGCTACATTCAAGCTCGTCCACCCTGCTCTGCCCTGCTCCTTTCCAACGGTCCTTTTCGCAAATAGCAAAGATCAATGACATAAGTGTTAAGGAGGTGAAACTGGTTAGGACAGGTACTCAACAGAGAGTATGAGAACGACCGTGTGACGTCAGCACTGGGGTGGACACCAAAGGGTCTACAATTGTCCACTTTCCACTTTCCATCCTTTCTTAAATCTAAATTTAAGTAACACTACTTTCTATCAATCACAACTAATCATTATCATTATCATTGCAGACGACACCATATGTAACTGTCCTAATGGTCAACAGTGTATCTTAACAGACAACGGTCATAATTATCAGTGTACAAGTGGTGAGTCTCTTATTAAGCGTCTTCGCTGGAGTAAATTTTAGATAGACAACATTTCATCTCAAAGAATCAAATTTTGCAGTGATTTGGACAATTGAAAGAAGCCGCTGAATTTTGAAAGAATTTTTTATGTTCCAGGGACCGCGCAGAGGGAGGGGCTGGGGGGGCTTTAGCCCCCCCACTTTTTTGCAAGAATAAAAATAAATTAAACAAAAAATAATTTAACAAAAGTAACGGAGTTGAAAATCATAAAAAATCGTTAATTCGAAAGTGCCCAGAGTTACTGGCAAAGACAAACGCGCAGATAAATAGACAGAATGAAGCATTAGTCGTTACAATTGTAAAATATTTTTTCGCTTCTAACCTAGCAGAGGTAAACGTCTTTTAAATGGCTCCTTTTTTCCTGCGGACCTCTCAGGAAAACGCGTTGTTTCGTGATTGATCCAAAGTAATAACTGGGTTTAGTTTATAAGGCGATTCTCAAACAAATTGTTTATTAGTTTCAACCTTGATTTTTGGAAGATCATGAAGTTATTGTTTCTCTTGTTATTGTGCGTCCTGATTTTAGCTCGATCAGCGTGAAGTCCGTCTTTTGATGTCAGGCTTCACGGCTCGTCGAGCATTCCAATTGCAAGTTTTGTTGAACGCGGTCTGTTTATAAAAACATTTTGTCATCGAAAGTACTTAAACCGCAGAATTGTGTATAGCTCTGGTCATCAAGGAACATTCAATCCGGCGGTTATTACGAACAAAGAAGTGCACATGGTACACGGCAACATAAATACGAACGACCGCAACACAAACAGAAAGCGTAATTTTGGCACTTTTCGAGTAAATGATGTACAGTAACTTTAATATCATTCACTAAATTATTTTCAGTTACCGTTTTGTTTTGCCGTGTAAATGTTTTGAATGAATAATTAAACAATTATTGAACTCGGCTTTCGTATGATATGAAGATATACAGATCTCGGAGGGTGTTATCCACCGGGCTCAAGCCTTCGGCTTTGGCGGATAACCCCCTCGATCTGCATAACTCTTCATATCATACTCAGCCTCGTGCAATAATTGCTGAGTAATTATACAGCGTTATAATAGCATTCTCCGTCACTTTAGAGAAATTGAATAGAAATCCACAAGCATGCCCCCCCCCCCGCCCACAAAAAAACATTTTCCTTCACGCATTCTTCTTTAGCCCCCCCACTCGATAACTTGCTGCGCGGTCCCTGTGTTCTCAATGTTAAATATTTTGCATTTTTAAAGACACTCATCATGATTTCCTTACTAGCGTCCGTATTAATGTAAACAACCTTTATCTTGACAACTATGCAAAAATGCAAACGACTGTAAGGTGCATATAATGAAAAAGTTATATAACTGCAGGATAACGCGCACAGAAACTTCTTTGAAAGTCCACTGAAAGGTTACCAGGTATCTCCATCTTCATCAGCGGAAAGTGTTATGTGGTTGCATTTTTCACTGATAAAGAGGCAGAAGTCTCGAAACGTTTGTAAATTAAAAAACGGTTCGGTTGTACTCATCATTAATTAAGCAGTAATAGTAAGTTTACCCTTACATCCGTACAATGCGTGTCATTACAATCAACAGCACAACCACCGATATCAATTCAGCAGTCGCCACCACCATCACAGGAAAAATCGAAAACTGACAATCTTCGACAAACATCGTCGCCTGGATCATCAGAAAATACATCGCAATCGCCAACTCAAAGTGCGAATCTTCAACAAGTATCCTCTATCTCAGCCACGGCGACACTTCAATCATCAGCACAATCATCAATGACGTTTCAACTGTCCTCGCAGTCAACAGTGGAACAATCGAAAACTGTGAATCTTGATCAAGCATCCTTCCTTCCACGCTTGTCATCGTTTTCAGTTCACCGATCAGCACAACAAACGAATGCTTTATCATTGTCATCGCAAACCATACAATCTCCTCAAGTGGCTACGTCAAATCGCATTTCAGGTAATATTCTGCATCTATAAAAATGGATAAAAGTGTTGGGAAGGTCAGAAGTTACTTTAATCATATAGTTAAAGCATCATTTTCACTATTGGGAGGCTGTCCACGTAAGAAAGGATAAGGCAAATTTTTGACCTTTACCGATTTACCTAATTTTCTCAGTGTGAAAAACAACCATTATATCCCATGAACAAATATCACATTTATTTGCATAAATTAATTTAAAGGGAACCTCTATTGTTACTTCTTCTTCTTCTTCTTCTTTTTCTTCTTCCATATCACCTCACCTCCTTCAGTGCTGACGATTCTTGTGGGGGTTAAGCAAAGTGACATTTAATTGTTGCAGGAAATGAAGTCTTAATTTAATTTTTTTAGAAAACAAGTGCAAAAATAATTTTAGTGTACAAAAAATGGATATAAACATCCGATTTTCGCTTTTAAATTTCCCGCGCGTCGCCATTTTAAATATTTATGACGTCCTGCGGTCGTCTAATTGTCGCATAAAAAGAGAACGTCGATTCTTAACAGTTGCGGCACTCATATGATGTCATAAAATATTCAAAATGGCGGCGCGTGGGAAATTTTCAAGGCGAAAATAAACGATATTCATATCAATTCTTTTGAACACAGAAAAAAAATTTAATTTGTTATTTAAATAATCGAAATATCGACTTTATTTCTAACAATTTAACGTCAATTTGTTATGACAATGGAAGTTACCTTTAATGCTTTGCGCACCGAGGTACCTTTTTTCAAATAAGAAAAATCGACCCGTTGATGAAGAGTTTGAAATTGATCTTTATCCCGTTGAATCGTTAGTTTTAAGGCTCATAAGGTAGTTATATGCATTTAAAATAACAAGAGAACCATCTTTTTATCGATGTAGTTTTACATTTGCCCACTGGGGAGCATTTTCTGCGTACAAAATCGTGCACAAAAGGCAATCAGAAGGTCGTAATTCTTAACAATACTTAACATAATGCCTATCAGCTCATGTCGCAATAAGAGCGTTTGCACACATAACATTGCATACAGTCAGTCGGATTCTATATGGAACTGTAGGATTTAAAGGGAATACAAACAAAGATCTCCAGAGAACTCCAGACAATCGATTTTTAGTTCTTTCGCCGCTTCATGGCAATATTCAAATTAATTGCTTCAGTTGGAAGATATTAACGAACAATTGAGTCCTGGCATCGAACTTAAATCACTGGCATTAAATTTTCGTCAGAAATTCTACATCTATTGATTTTGGACACAACCTCCAAAAACGGCACGTGGGCAAAATTAGGAAACTTGTCATCATACAGTTCAGAGTAAATCTTTGTCCAAACACTGAGTACAGTCGAACCCCGTTAATATGGATACCGAAGGGCTCACATTGATGACGTAATTTTATTGTTTTTAATGAAAAATACAGTAATCACCGCATCTACCCCACTAAGACAACCGTACAATGCATGTCATTACAATCAACAGCACAACCATCGATAGCAATTCAGCAGTCGCCAACACCGTTACAGGAAAAATCGAAAACTGACAATCTTCAACAAGAATTGTCGCTTGGATCATCACAGAAGACATTGCAATCGACAACTCTAAGGGTGAGTCTTCAACCAGTAACCTCTATCTCAACCACAACGGCACTTCAATCATCACCATCAACAGCACAACCATCGATATCAATTCAGCAGTCGCCACCACCATCACAGGAAAAATCGAAAACTGACAATCTTGGACCAGAAAATACATCGCAATCGCCAACTCAAAGTGCGAATCTTCAACAAGTATCCTCTATCTCAGCCACGGCGACACTTCAATCATCACCATCACCAGCACAATCATCGATATCGTTTCAACTGTCCTCACAGCCAACAGTGGAACAATCGAAAGCTGGGAATCTTGATCAAGCTTCCTTCTTTCCACCCTTGTCATCGTTTTCAGTTCACCGATCAGCACAACAAACGAATGCTATATCATTGTCATCGCAAACCATACAACCTCCTTACTGTGGTCCCGCTCCTTTTTCATTTGCTTGTATAGTTCATGGGAACTGGAGCAGCTGGTCTTTATGGCCAGACTGTAACAAGCCGTGTAATACTGGAACCAGGACAAGAAATCGACAGTGTAACAACCCTACTCCATCTAACGGTGGAAAACTCTGCGAAGGCCCAGAAACTGACACCGAACCCTGTAACTCAAACGAATGTCCAGGTGTGTATATCTCACATTTATAAGGTATTGCTTTGTTTCTGGTCCAAGTTATAAAATGTGACCAATCGTTGCGAGTGGATTTCGGTTGGTATATTCCATTTAGGAGTTGAGCTGCTCGGTCGTCGTTTCCGGGCAATATCTGCAATTCTATGGTAAGGATTGACTAGATTCAGTGCTTCTTTTCTCTGGGATGCTAGTCACCGCAAATTTGTCCTTGGCCTATTTTAGAGGTTGAGGGTGGAGAAAGACAATGTGGAGATTAGTGCCTTGTCTAAGGACATGATAACCGTCATGTCCGACACGGAAACCACTAGATTCTCTCCGCTCTAAGAACGAGTGGATAATACAGCAGAACTGATCAGTTTTGTTAAGGTTCTTATCAAACATTCATGAATTACCCTTAGTCAAACATTCTTGTTCACGCGAGAGAATAATCATATTTATACGGAGTGTTATTTTGCTTGTTTTGTTGTCAGCTGTTGAGGTAAACTACACGATCCGGTTCCCTAATAAAGTATGGAATGATGATCTCGCCAACAAGGAGAGCACACGCTTTGAGGAATTTGAAAATGAGATGAAAGAAAAGGTAACATAACATTAAAGTTTATCATGATAGGAAATCGTAAAAGGAGGCCTGTGATGTTCTTGATGTTACTGTTTTACACGAAGAAAAAAAATGCAGAACAGGCGTTTTTTATTGATGCTAAGAGAGCTACCGAGAAGAGCGAGTCATGCACGTGTAAAGGGGAAATAGTTTTCTGTAGTTAAAAGGCTATACTTTATCTTGCTTACAAGTAAAACAAACATCAATGGTGTAATACCCCAACGAACTAGCATGTAAACGGCAAGAATAAAACATAAAAAGCTTTGGTATTTTTGCGAGACCAAGTTTTTCCAGAGGCGTATGTTCCAAGTGTACCAGGATTACTTTTTATTTAAGTGTAAAGATTTTTTGAATCTGTGCATGAATTCGTTAACTGTAATTGTTCATATTAAACAGTATTTTCGATGCGCTATTCGTTCTTTGAATATTATAAAGGTTAATTTAAAGCTTGGTATTGAAGGGTTAAATAGTTTTGGGTTAAGTACCTAATGGCCTGCATTCTCCTCAATTTTCAATTTTAGGTGGTGAATTTTTATAGATCGAGAGGGGATAGCGTTGTCACTGTCAAAGTCTCAGCGTTGAGGTATCTCTAATACTTTTAGGATATGCCTTTTTTTTACGCGGCGTTCATTCGTCGTCGAGCAGAGCTCTGGGTCTACAAGATAAATTTCTTATATTAAACGCACCTGGCGTTTATTTGTTCGGTGTTTATTTTTACCTGCTTACTACTAATCAGTTGGTGTGTATTTCGGGGCATACAACACTACGTGAAATAACGTGAAATAATGCCGGGATATACTGGGTATTATCGATCAGCGAACATTCTTTAAATTGTAAAGCTAGTCTTCATTATTATTATCCCGGATTCAGTATTCAGTTCAAGTCTTCAGAAGTTTTCTTCAATGGCTTATCTCTCCTTTTGGAACGTTTAGTTAAACAGTGACAGGCACCTCGGTGGAGCTGTCGAACATGAATGATATCCTTGATTAACAACCGACAGTCCTGTAAGGCGAACAACTCTAAGACGGACATAAATTATTGTCTGGTTCTGGCTGAATTTTACTTGTTCGTCTGTAACTCTCTGTATCACGATTCTCGGATACTTTTGTCTGCTTTTGAGACGTCAATATAAAGTCGTATTGTCGTCTCAAAAACCAGCCTGTGATTGGTTGAAAATTTCCCGCGTCAATTTAATGGTTCATTGCGTAGAAAACCAAAATTTAAAATTATCTTCAAAGGAGGGGCGAAAATGTTGATTACTTTGTCAAGTTTGGCAGATAAACAACGCTGTATTCAATACAACGACCCTTTCTATAGAAAGTTAACGATAAGATGAGTTTAAAAGTTGCTTTTGTTCGTTTGAATGGTTTGTTTACATTGAGCTTTGCTGTGCGCGCGCTATCACGCCATCATAATTTAAAAAAACGTTTTGGGCTTAAACCTCGGTAAGTTTGCGTTATTTACTAATTTTTTCGACGTTTGTAACTTTGAAAAACTTGAAAAGATGTTCTAACAAATTTGTTCTATTTCAATGAGCAATTTATAGCGTGAAAAGTCCGTGTTTTTGAAACTTTTTGCTAAACAAGAATATGATAACGCGTACAAAACGTCGTGTACGTCAACTCTTGGCTAGTAAGAATTTCAGTTTTGATCAGCACGAGTTATCTTCAGTTTTTCTTTCTTTTTGCCCGAAAGAAAGTTGAATCGTGATACAAAACTAATTTCGATTTTGAGACGGCAATTCTGCATTATATTGACGGCGTTGGATGAAAATATATTCTCCACATTGCATGGGCTCCGTCGCTTCGCAACTCTGCCCAATACGGAATATATTTTCTCCCAACTAGCCGTCAATGTAATGCAGTATTGCCGTTTCAAAATCGAAATTAGTTTATAATAAGGCGGACAACTCTCTTAGGCAGATAGCTAAAGCAGCGAAAGCTGGTCTCGAAGGTGTCTGGCTTAGACAGACTTTGTACAACGTTCTTGGATCCGTTTCGAAACCACAAATTGTGGCTTTGGACTCGCCCTCTAGGAGCACACAACAAAACTAATTCTAGACGTTTGGGTCCTAAATTCGTCGCGAATACTAAAACGTCTCAAGCTAAGGCTCATTCCACAGATTTTGAAACGTATTATTTTCTCGGATTGTGTCTGCAGGGTTGGCAATGCACATGGCACATTAACTCCACGCATACCGAAGATTATTTATTAAGCTGCGTCTAAGGATAAACTTCGATTAAAACGACTATATAAAGAAACTGTTGTTTTCCCCTTTAGACATAACTCAACAAGCCATGAAATGTAACATTCCTTAGCAAAGTATTAATCGGTTTTTAAATCAGAAACGGGCAATGTTCTGCATAGATGAACGTTGTGTCTTACATGTAACTTCTTTCCTTGGTAGAAACGACAGGCAAAACAATAGCTTACCTTTAGAAGTAAAACACATTGTTCAACAGTGATTTTATTCCCAAAAGAAAGTCCCCGAAACTGTTTTTTTTTGGGGGGGGGGGGGGGGGTGACAATAAAAGCGTAAAAGTGTCGGAGTGGTCGTAATATTGGTTTGACCATCCGTATTTTTAATCTAAAAATTAAATTATTGCTCAAGTATCAAAGATTAAAAATAATAACATGTTTTGTTCAACAAGGAAAATCTTTCCTACTGCTTTACCTACTGTTTTCTAAAAGCAAAACAATATGTCCAATGAAAGTCTTGCTTGTTGCGATTGGCTAGTGGAGTGTGTGCGCATTGCAAACCTCACCAGATCCAGCTGGGGCATGCCACTAACTTAGTTGAAGAACATTTTTGTCTGTTTTGTTTGCCTTTTTGAAGCAAAGGAAGCGTTATCGCCCTTTTATATGTCAGCTACTCGGCAATAGACGCTTTACAAATTGTCTCCATGCAAGAGGAATTGGCTGGAGGAAGATTAGGTGATATTCCAGCAGAAATGGTCAACATTGTAAGCAATTATGGTAAGTTTTGTACTGAGATAATGAACTGGTTTGTGATATCTACGCAATTAATTTGAAGTTGAAAAGAATTGTCTGAGCATTGTAACTTTTTAGCTCTTCTGCAAGTATTTAAATCGAAGAAATTGTACGTCGCCTCTGAAAATGCATGTCTCTAAATTTCAGTAACCTAATTTGACAAAAACAAAGTAATAAGCCTCTGATACTTTCTGATACTTTTGAAACTGATATTTTGTATGCCGTAACAGAATCTTAGCCGCTTTGCCGGGTTGTAATGTTACTAAGAGGGGACCTCACGGAATTGTGCGTCCCTAACCGTTTTCTGGGATCACAGGGCAGAATGATTGGCTAGTAACCGCCATGTTTTAGCTTAGTTGAGAACAATGTGCGATGCACTAGAATAGGTTTTACTCAGTTTTCGAATGGAAAGTTTAGAGTGCTAGTTTACATACAGTTGCGTTGGTGACAGTCTTACAATAGAGGCTATGTTATTCTTTGTTGCAACTGTATCATTGTATGACTAAGTAGATCGGCTTATTCACGTGATGCTCCTAGGACATTTTAATGTCATCTTAAAAGATAACAATTTCAAATGAGTTCTCGAAGGAAAAACAAGCCATAAGGCGAAGATAGGAAGGAGTTTTACAAAGTTCGCCTGACATTTTCAAATTGTGGTCCATTACCATCCTTATCGCACGTAGGCAAAGAGTCCAAAGACAATTATTATTTATACTGCACTACAATAGTACTTTTTGTAACAAAACTAAACTTTTACTTATTTTACTTATTTATTCGATCTGATCTCTTCTCAGTACCGAGTGAGCCTCCTGTAATATTAAATGCAACCAGCACCACCTCAACCTCCGTAACTCTCAAATGGTCAGAGGTCACACGGCTAAATGAGGCACCACTTCTTGGGTATGCGATCGTATACAAGAAATTCAGAGAAAAATTTCAAGTGGATTTCATGAAATTAGTGCGACCCATACCCCGCGAAGCAACACTAGATGGTTTGCAGAAGTTTACAAATTACACGATATCTGCCTTTGCTTTTACGAGGTTTGGCAACGGAGTGACAAGTCCTTCAGTTTCCTTACAAACGCAGGAAGATGGTAAGCTTTTAATGCGCTGAAGTACATTTTGATAACAATTAAGTACTTTACTGCGTCAGTCAGACGATAAGCCAAACGACTTACCACAGGTACCCTGCAGCCCAGTGCCTCCTGTTTTTTATCTCAATGACGGATGAACATTTTGAACCAACCGTCATCTAGCTTTTAATCCATCTGACCGGAGTAAATAAATTGCTGGCCACAATTTGATTTCGAAAAAACGGGTCGCCTGCTACCATGCCGCCAATTGATGATGACTCACTTTTCCAAATTAATTTCATTATTTTCCTGTTTGAGTCACCATATTACTCTTTCTTGTTTTGTCAGTCCCCAGTGAGTCCCCACCAAACACTGTTGTCCAATCCACGAGTTCCAGCACAATCCATGTGGCCTGGGAACCAATCAGTCAAGCATACGTACACGGAATTCTCTTGGGATACGAGGTGAGGTTTGCAATGGACGATCAGTCACCGCTGAACTGGGAAACCAAGACAGTGAATGCAAACACCCATAAAACAGTTTTGAGCTCTTTGCAGTATTTCTCACCATACAAAGTTGTGGTTTGTGCTAAGACATCCAAGGGTTGTGGCAAGGAGTATTCTGCTGTTTCTTTCACATGGGGCAATGGTGAGTAAATAGGCGCGAACTATAGCTTTTTTAATGCGTTTGGCCTTTATATTTAACTGGAAGAATTACTAGAAGAGATAACAACCGGTCCACGCGTGCGTTCTATCAAAGCTCCCGAAAAGCTATGCTATATGCAGAATGTTTGCCAACAATAGATCCTGTCTTTGTTGATTTTGTAAACTTTAGTAATAAAATCTTAAGTATAAGTTGGAATGGTTTGCGAGCTATAAACGTCGACACCAATCCTTAGAAACTGGATTTACAAAATAGGTTTCAGGCTCGTATTGTCTTCGGGAATTTTGAGAAACGCACGTCAGGTTTGACTTCTTGTGCTACAAAGCTGGCCTATAGAGGTTTTGCACGGCAGCCATGTTGCATGGCAGGAACAATAGATTCTTTTTCCTATGGGAAATAATGTTCTTTCTAATGCACAACATTTTCATTGTTCCTGCCATGCAACATGGCTGCCGTGCAAAACCTCTATTTAGTTTCTCACTCGTATTCAGCTTCTTGCTTGTTTTACCTTCCACTTCATGTTACCAGGTGCCACGAAGCTCTTTAGAACCTCTAATTTTATTGGCCCTGGGTATCACGAAGCTCTATTGTTTTAGGGCTAGGGTCCATTCTTCTGTTGTTTGTTCTATTGTTTTCTCAGCCAATCCTGTGAGGCGTTCCTTGAGCTTCGCCACCCTCTTACCTCCAGGGAGATTAGGTTACTATTTATTTGGGAAGTCAGGCCCCGGTTGTTCAAAAGGTGGATAGCGCTATCCGTTAGATAAATCACCACCCAGTGGATAAGTATTAACAAAATACTTTGTGTTATCTGCTGCATCGTGATTTATCCGGTGGATAGCGCTATCCACCTTTTGAACAACCGGGGCCTGATGCTTAAGATAATTAAGGCGTGGATTTCAAGTTATTTTCAGAAAACAGTTAGGGGGTGATCTATTTTCTTTGGACTAAGCCACACAAGCGTAAAGCTTTGACAGCGTAATATGTTTGAATGTTGTTAAATAGACTTTCAAGACGTCAGCAAAGGAAATCACGGGAGGTTTTACGGCCACAAAGTTCGAAAAAAACCCTTAAGAGAAAGTAACATCAGTTCATGTCAACATCCATTAATTTAACTTTACTACCACTAAATCAGTCACAAAGATCCGGAATTTTAAAATATTTTGTTAATTTAAAACATGCTCAGTCCCCTCCTTTTTTGATTTGAGCACCAAAAATATAAACCTAACAAGAAACACATTATTACGCTAATAGCAGATAACAAAAAGTGTATCCATTTTAATAGAACGAATTTAAAGCTAAAAATAATCCTTGCGCGGCGTATTGCTCAGAACATAGACCACCTCATAACCCTTTCCATGCCTTAATTTTCTTGAGAGTTTTTGTGTCATATTTATAAGAATGATGTCTAACTACGCGTGTCTTTAGCAGATGGCGAAACCGGGTGTTTTTATTTTATTTTATTATAATTTTGAGGCGAGGGAGTGAGGGGGGAGTTAGAGCAGCTGTTGTGCGGCTTCAAATCCAAATTTTAACGACGTACAAAATACCCTCTGAATTTATCGTCAATAAAATTTCCAACCATTCCCAGGGGTCTTACTTCCCATTATTCCCAGCATCAAGCAAACAAACAAACAAACAAACATTCAAACGCCGTTTCTCACAGCTTGTTGACGTTCTGAAGTTTGTACTGATTTACGTTTCTATCGCGCGCTTTTCAGAACATGGTAGGACACCAGCCAAATGCATAGCCTTCTTCCTTTAGCAGCTTGGTATATGATGCAAATATTACCCAGCTACTTTAGTGAAACTTTGTACCCACAGTCAAAAATACCAGTAAAGCTAAATTTCCCGATATACTGAATACATCTATCTTAACTCACCAATTGTAATTAGTTCTTCACTTCTCTTTCAAGTTCCCACCAAACCTCCACAGACTGTCGAGGCTCAAAACTTTACCTCCGAACAATTCATTAACGTTAGCTGGAGTCCAGTCCCTGACGGTTATGTCAACGGCCTTCTGATGGGTTATTACCTGAAATATCAAAGAATTCAAACTGCCGAGAGAGCAGTGTTTGACACAGAGGAACGCACTGTGACCTTAAAAGCAAGCGAACTTTCTATTCTTCTTCAAGTTCAAACTTACTCGACTTACAGAATTCAAGTCGCCGCGTTTACGCAAAAAGGATTGGGTCCTTATAGTGAATATGTGTATGCAGGTAGGTATGCCAGGGTCTAATTTGGTAAATGTAACTTGCAATATATTTTAATTGATTAGCTATAGTCGAGACAAAACTATCCTCACATAGATCTCTTCACGGCCATTTTACTGTTATAATTAAAAGGGGATAGAGGAGTTTTTGTGGAAGAGTGGGTTGACGTAATGATTTCTGTGAATTAGTTTGAAAGTTATTACTATCGTTACAACAGGTTTATTGACGTAAATTGCAATTTTAGGACAATAAATCAAACCACAAAAATCCATATTCCAGTAACAAATAATCAGTACTACCTCTATCCTACTGAACATCATCTTTTTGATGTTTGTCAGGATATATTTCTTCATCTCATGTGTCATCCTTTCTATCATCATCGACATGAACCCGGACTAATGTAGAACTTTCAACTTCCGCAATAGCGAACACCTAGAAAACAATTTAGTTCCGTAATATTAAGAGTCCGTATTAGTGGGAGTTCTTATTCGTTGGGACTTTAAAGAGGCAGTGTCCGGGGGATTTTAACATTTTTTGTTTCATAACCATGCTACAGTACCTTACTTATTTACAGAATTATACTATGACATCAGGAGAACGTAATCAACCAATTGTTGAAAGGGGAACAAATCATGATCTGTTCTAGTCATTTTGTAACGAAAATGTGACAACTTAAGGTTAAGCTAACTTTTTTCAAGTTGCAATTCATTCAGACCCAGTCCGTCTATGACTAGAGACACTCGTCGACAGTTCTGGTACACTTGGGTGGTGATTTATCACAGGACTGGACCGTTATTTTAGGGTTTCTGATAATACCAAAACATTTTTTGGTTTTTGAAATAACACCTAATTCCCATGACACTGCCCCTTTAATTCCTTAACTGGGACTTTATTTTCTGTTTTGGAATTCGTTATTGCATATTGAACAGCAACGTAAGGCCACGTAAGGCGGGAGTTGACTGAAATGGAAACAACTTTTCTTTCTCTTCACCTATATAGCGCATGCACGGCGGCCATCTTGGTATTTAGGAACAATGTTTGCATGGAAATAGTGTTTGATTCGCAAACAGAAATTTAATTGAAAATCAGATGGACTTTGATTGGTTGGCACGCGACCTGCCTCGTGATCTCGCTCTTGATCTCAAGATGGCTGAAAAATCTCTCCGTTGGTTGACTTGAGAAGCAGAAAGAGCAATTACAATTCAAGGCGTTTGTGGATGGATATGACCGTTAGATATTGTGTTTTCCGGTTATTGCTGTGGGATTTTTGTTCCGGCAAGTTTTGTCTTTAATATAATTTGCTATTTTCCTAGCGATCGAGGTTTCAAGTGTTGCCCACTGAATGTAGTAGTCTTTCTTTTTAGACATAATTTATGTTCCTCTGTAAAAGCAACCAAAACACTCGGGAATCAATACTGCAATGGGTTAAAGACGCCACGAGTTCAATTTGTGTACAACTTCTTGTTATCTCGTGAATACACGAAGCGTTGAACGAGATATAGTGCACGGGGACAGTTTCACTCCTTCCACGGTTCCATGGGCTGTAAACTTTAAGATGTTTTCATCGTTTTATTTACAGTATAGTGACAATAAATTCGTGAAATTGATACCGTAGAATTCCGAAAGTAACGGTCCCCCCGAAAGTAACGGCTCCCGAAAGTAACGTTAATTTTTTACTTTCCTATTGAACCCCGAGTGTAACGGTCCCCCCGAAAGTAACGTTAATTTTTTACCTTCCTATTGAACCCCGAATGTAACGGCCCACCCGAAAGTAGCGGCCCTTGGAAAATTACCACTCAAAACCAATAAAATACCCTATCACTGTCAATTTCAAGATCACTAGACAATTCAGAAGTGCTCCAGAAGGCACTTGGGTCCAAGGAGGTGGCATAGGCGTACGGGCACCTTTGGACTTGGGAGAGGGGGGGGGGGGGGGGGCGGTGACCTTCCTGCCCGAAACATTTACACAATGCCGGAATGCGTGGGTGTTGAAATCGGGATACAAACGCACTCAAATTGCATGAAAAACAAATATGTTTACAATTCTTACATCTAATGAAATAGTTATAATTCCAAAAATAGTTTTTTCGAAACTTCGACAGTCTACTCGATCTAGATCCGAAAATGTTTATTATCATGTTCATACTGTTGACAATGACTTTATTGCCATAGGAGCGCTTAATACAGACGATAGCAAGGCTATTTAGTCTATTCTGTTCCATCGTGCTCCGAAGATAAGTCTTTAAGCGCCAGAGTCCGCTGAACGAGCGTTCCGCTAAGCATGATGTTGCGGGGATGACGGCCAGAATAGTAGTAGGATAGGGACCTGTTACTCCTTTTTTTGCTGTGGTTTCTTATTAAATTGCTGTGGAATCGCTGTGGTATACATTAACGTGGGCGACGTCATAGACTATTGTCTTTATCTCATGAATAAAATGCTGTGGTTTCTCATTAACGTGCTGTGGATTACATTAACGACCGTTATTGCTGTGGTATTTAATTACCTACAATAACCAGTTCCAAAAATCGGGTTGGCAAGATTTCACCACAATGGCGCAATGAACTCGCCCAGACTTGCCCAGACGTGCCCTATTATTATTCTCCCTTCCCCTGCCTTCCCCTGTTTTATAAATAAATAAATATTAATAAACGGAATCCCTTTTCAAAACAATGGAAACAATAGGTTTGCCCAAAGTTGCCCTCTTTATACCAACTCACTTCAAAACTAAACAAAACTGACACAGATATCCTTTACAGACATAGATCAAAACAACATGCCTTGACCAGGACTCGAACCTGGGCTACTGCGGCCACAACGCAGTGTCTTAACCACTAGACCATCAAAGCTGTGGATATTATAACCGAATAAAACTAATAAGAGAGTCCGAAACATTCAAGTTTAGAAGCAATAAAATTGCGCAGTATAAAAATCCACTTTTACTTTACTAAGATCCGCAACATTCCTATAACCACTTCATCGCTAGATTCAATGTCGATTTTCAGTTTACCAGCCATCACCCACTTTAGGTTTCAATTTCTTTACCAGTAGCTTCAAAGTTCAAACTTTTAATTATGCGAACTTACACTGAACTAAATTTGCATGAAAAATTAGCACCTCGGAAAAATAAACAAAGCAACAATTACATGCGCGCGCTAAAACAATAAACCCACACTTTGTTAAAGGTCAAACTATATTTATTGATAACAAACAATTTCATAATTATACAGACAATTTAAAAGCTTAGATGGAAAGGAACAGAGTTGATTTATTCTTTTTCATCGGGTTTATACAAAGTACTCTTTGATTCCCTTGGTTTTCTGTGTCTCACCACACTGCAATCATCGCAACGAGCAAGGGTTTCTTTCACGTGTTTAATTTTGTCCAAAGGAATCTTGTGCTCGCATATGGGGCAAATATTTTTATTATCATACCAAAAGCATTTGGGACATTTCACGACTCCGGTTACATACACATTTGAACTCTCGCAATGATGACATGGAATTTGACTTTTTGTCTGAATTATGTTCTTGCTTTCAGAAGCGCTTTCCTCTTCTTCGTTGTCGGTTGAATTTCCTTCATCCTCTTCATCACTTTTAATTTCTTGGTCGCTCTCTTCAGACTCATCGGCTGGACTGTTCTCAGAAGCGTTTTCCTCTCTTTCGTTGTCTGTTGAATCTTCTTCATAAGCCTCGTTGTCGGATTCTTTTTGTTCTTGATAGATCTTTTCTTTCTCTAAAAGATCGCTTAACAGTTTTTTATTCTTGATTAAACGCTTATCAATTCCCAACTCTGCGAGTCCATCTAAAAAGGTATTAAGCGCACGGGGTCGGGCTACATCATCGTTATGGGGAAGTAGCACATACTCAACCAGCTCTGCGATGTTTGTGACGGGTATTATGCGTTGATTTCGGAGTAATTGGCCTCTAGGTGCCCAAAACAGGATATCTTTGGAAGCGGCCATGCTATGCAACAAATCAGAAGCACGTTCTTTTGACACTGCTTTGGAAAGATTGCCTAAAACATCTTTAATTCTTGGCTCCTCGTTGTCTTCCTCGTCATCGTTGTCCTCATCGGAGGTTATAGTGTCTTCCATACCGCTCTCCATTTCTTCTTCATCCCAGTCTACTTTTCTCTTCATATCGATCCGTATTCGTTAAAGACAAGCTTGAAATGATCAATGCAATGATGTATAGTTTCTTTTATAGCATCAAAATGCCCAAGCTTGTAACAACGGGGGCCAATAAGTCTTGTATAAAGCCACCACCCTCTTGTACAAGTATTTGCTTCTTTGTCTTGTAGGGAACGTTTTGATTGGCCAGGTTAATAAGAGCATCCTTATGTCGGAGCAAAACACGCTTATTTGTTTCAGGACAGGGAATGTTTTCCGTAAGAACATTATAAATAATATGTAACAAGGCGTGAACCTGTTGTGGAGAAGCTGTCCTTAAGAGAAATTGGCGCTGATGATCGGGACCATTAGCTAAGAGTTGTAGAAAACCCCGGTTGTTCTTCACTACTTGAGACATAACTGTAGAATGAGCTAAGAATAGTGAGTTGTTGTCTTATATCGTGGAATAGAAGGAAAAAAACAATAGAATTTAGCCGGGAGGAGGAGGTGAAAACAATATATACACTTGAGGAGGGGGAGGAGGAGGAGGAGGAGGAGGCGAAAACAATAGAATTGAGGAGGAGGAGGAGAAGGAGGAGGAGGAGATGAAAACAATGGAATTGAGGAGGAGGAGGAGGAGGAGGAGGAGGAGGTGAAAACAATAGAATTGAGGAGGAGGAGGAGAAGGAGGAGGAGGAGGTGGAGGAGGAGGTGAAAACAATAGGATTGAGGAGGAGCTATCCTATATAAGTGAGCAACATTCACCTCTTTCTCAGTTCACATTGAGCTTTCATTGACTTGACATGATTTTGTCCTGTCCCGTTTGTGAGAAGACATTTAGCAGGAAAGATAATATGCAAAGACACATGACCAACAAACACGCCAGTCCTACTTTCACTCCATTTAAAGCAATATCGATTTCTACACAAAAGTGTCAGCGGTTTCACTTCGAGCACCCTTTTACTTGTATGGTTGCAGGGATGACCGGTTCGGGGAAAAGGTTTTGGGTTCAATCACTGTTACAACAGGCCTCAGGCGTGATAAACCCACCACCCGAGAGGATTGTCTGGTGTTATTCCCAATGGCAGCCCGCGTACGTACAAATGCTAGTCACAATACCACAAATTGAATTTGTCAAGGGTATTCCTCCAGCGTTGGAACACGATTCCTATTTCGATGTCAACAAACGGAACTTAATCGTCTTTGACGATCAGATGATTGACGCCGGCAAAGACAAGCGAATAGTAAACCTTTTTACACGAGGTTCTCATCACCGCAACCTGAGTGTCATTTATATCGTACAGAATCTATTTCATCAGGGAAATGAAAGCCGAAGCATCAGTTTAAACAGTCACTACTTGGTCCTTTTCAAGAATCCCAGAGACAAACTGCAAATTTTGACCCTAGCTAAGCAAATGTATCCTGGGCAAACGGCTTTCTTTATAAACCAGTACGAAGAGGCTGTACGAAGACCCTATGGTTATCTCCTGGTGGATTTAAAAACTACCACACAAGATAATTGTAGACTGCGAACGAATGTACTACCCGGAGAAGAACAATTTAATCAAACAGGGGTACAAGACAATATTTCTCAGGAGCTACTAAAGTATCTCAGACTACAGAACCTTTCGACATCTCCAGTTGTCTCAGCCATGCAGGGACTACAGGACAGAATGGACAACCTTCTCTCTCGTACAGACCTTGGGGAATATGACAAAGCCAAACAGTACCTTGAGCTACAAAACAGATATCTGACGTTTAAACATCAATTGAATGGAAGACCTCAACAGACTGATGAAATGAAAAGAAGTTTTGCAAGTCATGCGGAAGATAATTTACCCACCATTGTACAAGAACCCACAGCAGTGACAGCGGTGACAACCTCTACACCCTTAAATCCATTTATCGTGACACCCTCTCCAGCGCCCACCATACAAGAAACTTCTGCAGTAACGCCACTACCTTTAAATGCAGCCGTCTTGACCCCTCCCCCCACAGTTCAAACACCCTCGCCAGCGCCGAAGCGCAAACGACCTAGAATCCAATTAGTAAATTACTTAGATGTTGGTGATGATAAACCTAAAAGGCGATCGCGGCGTTACAAATATAGAGCTGAACCTTACAAGTATTCTAAGAATCAAGAGGATTAATTTCACCCGAAACGATGAAAAACAAGGGAATCAAAGAGTACTTTGTATAAACCCGATGAAAAAGAATAAATCAACTCTGTTCCTTTCCATCTAAGCTTTTAAATTGTCTGTATAATTATGAAAATGTTTGTTATCAATAAATATAGTTTGACCTTTAACAAAGTGTGGGTTTATTGTTTTAGCGCGCGCATGTAATTGTTGCTTTGTTTATTTTTCCGAGGTGCTAATTTTTCATGCAAATTTAGTTCAGTGTAAGTTTGCATAATTAAAAGTTTGAACTTTGAAGCTACTGGTAAAGAAATTGAAACCTAAAGTGGGTGATGGCTGGTAAACTGAAAATCGACATTGAATCTAGCGATGAAGTGGTTATAGGAATGTTGCGGATCTTGGTAAAGTAAAAGTGGATTTTTATACTGCGCAATTTTATTGCTTCTAAACTTGAATGTTTCGGACCCTCTTATTGGTTTTATTCGGTTATAATATCCACAGCTTTGATGGTCTAGTGGTTAAGACACTGCGTTGTGGCCGCAGTAACCCAGGTTCGAGTCCTGGTCAAGGCATGTTGTTTTGATCTATGTCTGTAAAGGATATCCGTGTCAGTTTTGTTTAGTTTTGAAGTGAGTTGGTATAAAGAGGGCAACTTTGGGCAAACCTATTGTTTCCATTGTTTTGAAAAGGGATTCCGTTTATTAATATTTATTTATTTATAAAACAGGGGAAGGCAGGGGAAGGGAGAATAATAATAGGGCACGTCTGGGCAAGTCTGGGCGAGTTCATTGCGCCATTGTGGTGAAATCTTGCCAACCCGATTTTTGGAACTGGTTATTGTAGGTAATTAAATACCACAGCAATAACGGTCGTTAATGTAATCCACAGCACGTTAATGAGAAACCACAGCATTTTATTCATGAGATAAAGACAATAGTCTATAACGTCACCCACGTTAATGTATACCACAGCGATTCCACAGCAATTTAATAAGAAACCACAGCAAAAAAAAGGAGTAACAGGTCCCTATCCTACTACTCAGAATGGACGCGACCTTCGAGAACTGTGGGGTCATTTCATAAAGGCTGACTTCTGCAGCTGTTTTTATTGATTTCTCCATGTGTGCTGTCTTGAATTGACTGAACAGGCTTTGGTCTACCTGGAGTAGCTCCTTGTTGAAGTTATAGTACCTGGCAACCAGGTCCAAGCTATCACTGGTGGGTAAATCACTTAGGGTGATGTCACCCAACCCACAAAGAACATCTTGGTCATTTCCACTGAACCGACTCTCAATTTCGGCCTGGACCTTATCCAGAGAGGTGAAAATGGTGTTAACACGATGGTAATCCTCTGGTTTCGATGGCGGAGGAGCAGCACTGATAAGCACGACATTTTGGTCTTCCCCGACTAACGCGTGAAAGCGCGTTAAGGGTTGTCGTCGTGGCACACGAGCATCGCGGAATGAAAAATCCGATTCAGCAATCCATGATTTCTTCTTAACACTGATACATTCACACAGTTCCCACACTGAGGTGAAGCTCTCCTCATTTCGGCAGCTTCGTTAGGTCGCCAAGGTCAAATTGGCATTCCGCCTCGCTGTGACAACATCCACAGTCTTTCCCTGAAGGTAAGCACTGAGGCTGCTCGTATTTGATAAAATAATCTTCAAAGCACACAGTACGAGGACGTACTGGAAATCACAGATTCCATGCAGAAGTGAGCGACTTTCTGTGTATGTTTTAGCGTCCTTGGATGCCTTCGCTATTCGCTCGAGTTGCTGGTCGACGGCTTTCACCGCCTCCCACCAACATGACCATCTTGTTACACTTTGAGACTTCAATGTCTTAAGCAAACTACCGTGATCAGTTTCAATGTCTCCAAACAAAGCTAGAAAATTGCAAAGGCTCTGGATTGTGCCTACCTAGAGTATTTCCCAATGGTTCTGCTGTTGCTTCGTTTCTCTTTGTGTGGGTGTGTTTTTTTTTTCAGTTTTCTCCCAAATGCAGTTGCCCGAATCATGAGCGTTTTGCCCGAAAAATTTCACAATTTCCGAAACTAGTGTATGGGCATTATTTTCACCTAATTTAATGCTAATGGCCATAAAATGCGTCAATCTGGATTGTCCCTAGAGTATTTCCCAATGGTTCTGCTATTGTTTCGTTTCTCTTTGTGTGGGTGTTTTTTTTTTTCAGTTTTCTCCCAAATGCTGTTGCCCGAATCATGAGCGTTTTGCCCGAAAAATTTCACAATTTCCGAAACTAGTGTATGGGCATTATTTTCACCTAATTTATTGCTAATGGCCATAAAATGCGTCAAGCGGGTCATGGGTACTCATAAAGTATATCAAAAGGCATGTCCACATGCCTCAATGAACGATATTGTCCGATGGTCTTGAAAAACACGAGCTTTTTTTGCAGCTCAAAGGGCATGTCTGAAGAAGCAAAGGAATTGTACCCGCGATTTCCCTCCTGTTTGGCATAAAGGATTTTTTACCATGCCTGTTGTGAACTGTGAACTAGGGTGGGCTTACAGAGGAAATGATTTAAATTTAAATCTTATTTCCTTATTATTAAACTTATATAGCGCTATTTTCCAAAGGCTCAATAGCGCTTTACGTATAGTTTAAAAAACGGGCAGTAGTGTATTATCAGGTGTAAAAACTCTCGGCTTCGCCTCGAGTTTTTAAACTGATAATACACGTGCTGTGAGTTTTTTGAACGGCTTCAAAAACATTCTTTCAAAAGCGTGTCCCTTCGGAATTAAAACAGTTCCTCTTTTGTGCAAAGAGGAAATTAGCATACGAGAAAAACAAGTAGACTAGACTGATTAGCATACAACACATGTGCCACGTCTTCGACGAAGTGACCATTGCTTCCCGGCTCCTGTCGAAAGTTTTGAGATTTTATAGTTCTGAGGGAAAACATCGACTGAAAAATGCTATACTAAAGTTGTCAGGTACGGCAGATAAAACGGCTGACAATTTTTTTTTTCAGAGGTAGAGAACGAGTAGAAATAAGCAGCTTGAATCTGCGAACCAGTCGCTTACCTGGCAATTTAAACGAAGGCGGTGGTGTCAGTCAACGGCTCACTTGTTAAACTGTTGGTTGTTTATTTTGTTGAGAAGATTCCAAATAGAATGGCGAAAGACCAGATTTCGTAAAACAGTACTGCGCAAAAATATTAAAATCACAATTTGTTGCACTAAGAATCCTGAGCAATTACTACCCATGTCAGTAATCTTTATATAAAGATTACGTGTGATCTTAATATAAATATCACGGTCATTTTAAAATCATTCTCATTAAAAATTCAGCGATAATTTCATTGTTTGCCCATTCAGCCCCGAACTCCCTTGTGACTGAAATCAAAGCCGCCACCAGGCTTTTCATAATGACCGTAGATTACCAGGTATAAAGGCTCATACACGTGATCGATTTGCGTCGTGTGATTGGCTGATATGCCATGAATTATTAATGTGTTTTTGAAAATAATTTAAAATACAGGCTAAGATCAAATAAAATAAATCAACGTAAATGAAAATTCAATAAATAAATAAATAAATAAATATTAATTAATGACCATCATAAGCTTGTGAAAAAAGAAGAGTCTTAAGTTTAGATTTAAAAATGTTAACAGAGTCGGCGTTCTTAATAAAATCCGGCAGTGAGTTCCAGAGTGACGGAGTGGCAACAGCAAATGACCGTCCACCGTAAGTTTTGAGGTTCCATTTAGGTCTGATTAGCAGTTTTTTCCTTGAAGAACGAAGAGTTCTTGAAGGATGATAATAAGACAGAAGATTTGTAATATAACAAGGAGCTAATCCATTGAGAGCCTTAAAGGTGATTAGGAGAATCTTAAATGTAAACTTCTTTTAATCCCGCATGTCACGCCAGCATGTTTTGGTCGTTTTAAATCTATTTACTCTTCCATTCTTTGACTTCAAACTGGTTATGGAAAGTTAAAACTGATCTGTGGACTTCGAATGGATTTGGTAGCATTTAGGGCTGAAAAACGTCGCTCGATCGCTATCATCATTCGCTTACTGGGCTGTAAATCTATTAGTTTATTATTATTATTATTATTATTACTATTATTAAGCCCCGGCTACACGTTCTAACATTGTTATATAACATTTGTTGGTTCAACAATGTTAGAACGTGTAGCCGGCATGTTAGATGACGTTTGTCTAACATTTTTTGTTAGAAGAATGTTTTGATTTCGATCAAACACTTCTTCTAACAACAATTGTTAGACAAACGTCATCTAACATGCCGGCTACACATTCTAACATTGCTGAACCAACAAATGCTATATAACAATGTTAGAACGTGTAGCCATGGCTTTGTTATTACATCCTAGTGAGCCATCGAGTGTTAATTTGCAATCTGTCCCCGTATACAATATCTCGTCCAACGCTTCGCGTATTCACGAGATAATAAGCGTACAGTCGAAACTTTATTAAGCGGCCACCCTCTTTTAAGAGGCAAGATACCGTAGAATTCGCCGTTACTTTCGGATTTAGTAGGCCAAAGGGGCCGCTACTTTCGGGTAGCCGTTAGTTTCGGATGGTTAAAAAACGTTTGTAATTTAGCAGTCATTTCACACAAAGAGGACACGAAACATGATATTAAAAGGTCTTTCCGTTTATGCATGTTACTAACTAGACACATGAACAAGGCAGACCATATAAACAAAAAAGACCCCAAATGTTCGTACTGTAAAGCGAAAGTAATGTTCGCATTATACCGCAATGTAACTAATTACTGTACCGAACATTTGACTCTGCTGACACATACAGCTTTTAAATCATAGTAAGCATGATTCAGTTAAGTTTGAAATACAATCACAAATGACTCTTCACATTGTTTAGTCCTGTACTCAGGCTGTTCCATCGGCATTACGTTTGAGAGCAGAGAGTTTCTCTTTCGGTGACGTCTTTAAATATGGAAGGCCTTGTTTCAAAAACACTTCGTAAAAGCATGAAATCTCCAGTCCACCTCCCATAGGCGTACGGGCTGGGGCGGATGTCCTCCCAATTTCGGAAATTGTGAAATTTTTCGGGCAAAACGCTCATGACTCGGGCAACAGCATTTGGGAGAAAACTGAAAAAAAAAACTACACCCACACAAAGAGTATCGAAACAACAGTGGAACCATTGCGAAATACTCTAGGCACAATCCAGAGCCTGTGCAATTTTCTAGCTTTGTTTGGAGACATTGAAACTGATCAGGGTAGTTTGCTTAAGACATTGCAGTCTGAAAGTGTAACAAGATGGTCATGTTGGTGGGAAGCGGTGAAAGCCGTCGACCAGCAACTCGAACGAATAGCGAAGGTATCCAAGGACGCAACATAAGGATATCAAAACTTTAACAGAAGTACTTAATAATGAACTTAAGAAAGTAAACCAATGGCTACAAGCAAACAAACTTTCTCTAAACATAAAAAAACACATATTATTGTTTTTAAAACCAAAAAGATGAAAATAGAGAAAATAACAATAAAAATAAACGATGTTGAGATAAGCCAAGTGGAGTCAACTAAATTTTTAGGAATAAATATCGACACTAACTTAACATGGAAAACGCATATCAACTACATTGCAACTAAAATAGCTAAGACTACTGGTATTCTTTATAAAGCAAGACAATATTTACCCACTCAAGCATTAAGAACAATATATTACTCATTAATTTACCCGTATCTCAATTATGGAAACATAATATGGGGAAATACATACCCTTCGAGATTGCAATCAATTAGAAAATTACAAAAGAAGATAGTAAGGATAATTTCATTTTCAGGTTTTAGAGATCATTCGCGCCCTATTTTTAAGAATCTGTCTATTCTACCAATAGATGATTTGAACAATGAAGCAATAGCATTATTTACATATCAATTTTTCACGAAAACACTTCCTGCAACATTCAACCTTTTTTTCAAACCAAATAATTATTTCCACAGCCATAATACAAGGTCCTCATCAAAAATTCACAAAGAACACACACGCACAAATTATAAAAAATATTCTATCAGATTTAAAGGATGTGAAATTTGGAACAACATTCCCACGTTTATCAAAAATTCAAAATCATTTGGTGTTTTTAAGAAAAAAATAAAAAAAATATTATCTCGACCAACTGCACTAGAGTATAAATTGTATAGCCTTTAGCCGTTCACATGTTGATTATACCTGAATATGTTAAATACTTATAAGTTAAAGGGGCCCTCCATGCTAAGCCCAAAAGGGTTTGTCGAGAGTCCCTACTCTATTTTTATATCACAATGTATGTATTGATGTACCAAGGCTAACAATAGAGTGAAATAAAGATTGATTGATTGATTGATTGATTGACGCTAAAACATACACAGAAAGTCGCTCACTTCTGCATGGAATCTGTGATTTCCAGTACGTCCTCGGTCTGTGTGTTTTGTAGATTCTTTTATCAAATACGAGCAGCCTGAGTGCTTACCTTCAGGGAAAGACTGTGGATGTTGTCACAGCGAGGCGGAATGCCAATAATTTGACTTTGGCGACCTAACGAAGCTGCCGAAATGAGGAGAGCTTCACCTCAGTGTGGGAACTGTGTGAATGTATCAGTGTTAAGAAGAAATCATGGATTGCTGAATCGGATTTTTCATTCTGCGATGCTCGTGTGCCACGACGGCAACCCTCAACGCGCTTTCACGCGTTAGTCGGGGAAAACCAAAATGTCGTGCCTATCAGTGCTGCTCCTCCGCCATCGAAACCAGAGGATTACCATCGTGTTAACACCATTTTCACCTCTCTGGATAAGGTCCAGGCCGAAATTGAGAGTCGGTTCAGTGGAAATGATCAAGATGTTCTTTGTGGGTTGGGTGACATCACCCTAAGTGATTCACCCACCAGTGATAACTTGGACCTGGTTGCCAGGTACTATAACCTCAACAAGGAGCTACTCCAGGCAGACCAACGCCTGTTTAGTCAATTCAAGACAGCACACATGGAGAAATCAATAAAAACAGCTGCAGAAGTCAGCCTTTATGAAATGACCCTACAGTTCTCGATGGTCGCGTCCATTCTGGCCGTCATCCCCGCAACATCATGCTCAGCGGAACGCTCGTTCAGCGGACTCCGGCGCTTAAAGACTTATCTTCGGAGCACGATGGAACAGAATAGACTATAAATAGCCTTGCTATCGTCTGTATTGAGCGCTCCTATGGCAATAAAGTCATTGTCAACAGTATGGACATGATAATAAACATTTTCGGATCTAGATCGAGTAGACTGTCGAGGTCATAGAGTGTGCGAAGTTTCAAAAAAACTATTTTTGGAATTATAACTGTTTTATTAGATGTAAGAATTGTAAACATTTTTGTTTTTCATGCAATTTGAGTGAGTTTGTATCCCGATTTCAACACTCACGCATTTCGGCATTGTGTAAATTTTTCGGCCAAGAAGGTCACCCCACCCCCCCCCTCGCCCAAGTCCAAAGCTATCCGTACACCTATGCCACTGAATTGTCCAGTGATCTTGGAATTGACACAGTGATAGGGTATTTTATTGTTTTTGAGTGGTAATTTTCCAAGGGCCGCTACTTTCGGGTGGGCCGTTACTTTCGGGGGTTGAAGAAATCTCAGAGCTGAATCTACAACTCGTCGGCTGCGCTACGATTAAAAACCGACGTTTCGCCGTTGTCAAGGTAACTACAATATGGAAATATTCTGCGACTATAAGAAGCAGCGTCCGCTAAATAAGCATGATTTAAAAGAATGCGAAAGTTGAGTGCACAAATACTTTGCCAAGAATAGAGTCTGATTGCATGTTTGGGCTAGGTTTCAGTTGTCTTATAAATAGCATCTCGTGCACTAACCAATTAAACTTATTTGTGCATTTGGTAAGAATACAAAACTGCCTCAGTAGGTCTTCAGGTCCCTTTCCGTGCATGTTATAATACTGTTAATATATGGAGGATGACTGTTGTTTGCACCCCTCTATACATTCGTGTTAGTGTCCGCGCGTATATTAACTTCGTATAATCTATCTGGCAGCAAATCGTCGGAAAATAAATAAAAGGCATATTCATTTACGAGTACGGAGGTCGCTCTGGTTGCGCTGTCTGTCTCAAACTCTGTTCAAAGGTATCAGGTATCACAGTTTCGTTTGGCGTCTTTTATGTATGAAGGCTGATAAAGTTCACGAGCACCAAGTCTTTTTCTATTACTTCATTTAATTATTTTATAGGTTATTACGAAAATATCTCTCAAACCAACATTGAAAAACATGTATGTTAATTGTGTTTTTAAGAAACTTGCCGCTGCCCAAAAGTCCTCTACACAAACTACTGGTCAACACCTCCATATCTTATGGTGAGCGAGGACAAAAAACTTCAAGGAATATTTAGCACGATTATAACAAAAATGGTTCATACAGCTTGTGGAATTTGTCTGGCACATGGGGAAACTATAATCGAGATGACAATAAACGGGAAGGGGCAACGCGCCGCTAAGAGAAACGTCTTTGAAGTCCTTGCAGACATCGACGAAGTTCCACAAATCAGTTTTCCAATCTACGGCAACAAATACATTACACGATACATGCGGGATTATACTTACATCAACCTTGTAGAGTCCCCAGGAGTGGCTTTTATCGCGACTTCTAGGCCTCCCGGGACAGCCGCCATGAACATGATAAACGCAGTATTGGACACTGTTCCTTTGATGTTGATGTCAGCATGCATGGCTTTTTTATCTGGATTTATTATTTGGCGCTTGGTAAGTTTTTAATGCCAAAATTTTGTTAGCAACGGACCATCTTTTCTTGTGTTTCGTTTGTGGTTTCTTTTCTATATATCCAGATAGTTAAAATATTTTTTTTCTTATCGAACTTATTGTGTCTAGCTGCGAAACCATAATACGGTTGGATTATATTAACATGTTTCTTTCTTTAGTAAAGATGATTCTTGTTGCTCTTTATTTTATCTTAATCATTTTCTAGGAGTCATTCTTTATCAACAAAGTCCACACGAAGTCGTGATATTCGACTAACTAATACACCGGAGCGGCCAGCGTCTGCTCATGAAAAGCTTCTGCACACTGAATCATAAAACACCTTTGAATGCAGAGGTCCACACGACGCAGAAATTAAACTTGCTGGTAGTTGCCGGATCTTCCTTGTGAAAGATCTCGTGCCAGGCGTCACTTGAATGTGAAAATACAAAACCGAATGCAAGGCTGGCACTACGGCAAATGGCAGATTTATTCAATGGCCAATATTTCGACTAATTGTACTAGTCTTCCTCAGGGCCAGGGCTATACTGAAAGAAAACATTGTAACGGTTTAAAATTTGAAAAATACATGGTTATAAATGATCGGCTAATACATGACATGTAGACTATATATTATTTTTATCTTATGTTTACAAGTGCGCTGTCTACATGTCATGTATTAGCCATGTATTTTTCAAATTTTAGGAGCTGTTACAATGTTGTCTTTCAGTATAGCCCTGGCCCTGAGGAAGACTAGTACAATTAGTCGAAATATTGGCCATTGAATAAATCTGCCCTTTGCCGTAGTGCCAGCCTTGCATTAGATCTCAGTTTTGTATTTTCACACTGAATCATCTTATATCAGAATGCGTACCATTGGCACGGTACCGTTCACATCTTATTTTTTGCAAAAACGTTTAGTACAACGCTGGAGATTTCCCACTCAATATTATTAAAATTTCTTACAGGATTCTAAGAAAAACCCTGGTGAGTTTCCATCCAGTTTCGTAAAAGGGGTTAGTGAGGGATTCTGGTGGTCTTTCATCTCCATGACAACTGTTGGGTGAGAAATAAATTATACCTATTGTTTGTAATGTAGCTTATTTTTCGTTGAAATATGTTCAGAACTCAGCGCTGCTGCCAAAATAACTGAAAGAATTTTTCTACGAAAATGATTGAACGATTGAACATCAAAACTATCCGGTTTTAATGTTGCAAGTAGTTCTTATTGAAACTGGGAGATACATCTTAGCCTGCGAGTATGCTCATACGCTCCCCCCCCCCCAAACTTCCTCTTCCTTCAACCCATGCTCCGAGCCCGAGAGCTTGCTTGTAGGCTAGATATATTGCGTAATTCTTATAAATACTTGAACAAGTAGACAATACTAAATTTCTCGGAGTTTATATTGATCAGCACCTTGAGTGGAAAACTCATGTAAATTTTATTGCCGCTAAGATTTCTTAATCTGTCGGGTTACTTTATAAAGCTAAATCCTAAATTGCTAAATTACTAAATTGCCCGTGGGGGGAAATCTCTATTCCTCATAAGCTCGGCTTCTTGGAGATTTCCCCGCCACAGTCACTCCTCCCAAGTTATGCATAAATTTTAAATTTAATGTTAATTAACCTATTTTTTTAACTTTTTTTTTCTCATTGTAATTCATTGTGTGTGGCAAAATAAATAAATAAAAAATAAAATAAATAATTTCACAAATTGACGTCAGTGTTTTATGCGTCTGTCCTCTTATTGATGATAAATTTCGTCATAACATTGTCAAAGTATTGTGGATTCACAAGCCGCAGGCTGAATAGTTTTGAAAGACTTTCGCTGACGGCGTCAGTTTTATCGTTTAATCCGTCTGTACTCTTATTGATAATAAAAACTAGCCAATCAGAGCGCGAGAATTCTTACAGTTACTGTAAGTGTGTCTTGGATCACAGTTTTAAAAAAGGTTTCGGTGAATGTTTCTGGTGGTTAATATTTTGCCTGACAAGACAGTGTTGCGTAATTCTTATAAATTGAATACTGTAACAAAAATTAAGATAATGAAAAAACTGTTCAATTAATGGATACGTTACTATCATGTTATAATCAACACCTAATTTTACGTGCTCTCAAAGACAGAGATCTACTTGTTTACTGGATATTCTCTTGTTGATGTCACCGCCTCCTCTCCCAGTCCATGCCTCTCAATGACGTTTAAACGTACCGTTGTTCCTTTTGAACCTGTTTTAAACCGGGTGTATTGATACTTTCTTTCATATTGGATTCCTAAGCCCATCCAAACTACCATGTTTTCTTTTTTCACAGGTATGGTGACCGAGCGCCCAAGTCTATCCTATCTCGTATTTTTGGTGTAATATGGATACTGACTGGACTTGTTATCATCTCTGTTCTGACTGGTAAAGTTACCACGTCACTCACATCTCTTACCGTGGAAAAAGACGTTATGCTCTATGGGAGGCAGGTGAGATCAAAGCCATTGTCACCAGTGGTGTGTGTGGCTTGTCCTGTATAGTATGGTGGAGTAGGTCCATCGTGGAAAGGTCTAAAAGAAGTTACGTCACAATTTGCGCTCCTTTTAATTATTTTGTTTCAATCTTCCCAACAATTAATATTGTTTGTTCCTTTGTGATTTGTTTCAACTACTACCATATGTGTACGTTTAAAAATGACTGCAAATGACAATTTTTTTTATCTCCTTTGATGGGAGTGCACTTGGCTCTCTTTATCCCACGAAATCCTCTCTTGATCAATGGCAGTAAACAGAAGCGCACGCATTTATTTATAAGGAGCTACAACAACGGCTTAAAGTCTTAAGGTAAAAATCATTGTCTTTCTTATAATAATTCAGGTATTACAATTTCTCGCTGTTTAACATCTTAGGTCGGAGCTCTTCAGCACTCTGCGGAACACCGCCTCGGGGTTCTCAAGAACGCAAAAGTGAACACAAGTATGCAATCATTATCATACTTTACTTTTACACAAGAAAATATGTGGTCACTTTCCTAACGTTTCGTTAGCAAAGATGCTTCACCGTGAGGGGATTGAAATCATTAACTTTATGCCTCTTCAAAATACAACGGAATCTGTAAAGTGGGACCAGTCTCCATTAAGGGGACACTTCTCCTGGTCCTGGCCGGCAAAACGCTCTATAATCTTTGAAATTATCACCTCTATTGAAGGGAAACCTCTATTAAGGGGACAGTGTTTGAGGGTCCCAAATAACATTTTAAACTCCATTTAGGGTACAGTTAAATTTAGAACGTGACCACCAAAGTAGGTTAACAGGAAGTTTTTTGTACTCTAACCACAAGTGATGACAGTATTCAAAGTTTGAACTCTTATTTTAAATGATTACGGCAAAAAGGGGAACCTACATTATTGAGACACCATCGGGAATAGGAGAAGTGTAGGTGATAAATACAAAGATTATATGAGCGTTTTGACGGCCGGGACCAGTAGAAGTGTCCCCTTAAGAGAGATATCCCTTTAATAGAGGTGATAATTACAAAGATTATATGATCGTTTTGCCGGCCGGGTCCAGGAGAAGTGTCCCCTTAATAGAGGGGTGTCCCGTTAATAGCGGTGATAATTACAAAGGTTATATGAGCGTTTTGCTGGCCGGAACTAGGAGAAGTGTCCCCTTAATAGAGGTGTCCCTTTAACAGAGGTGATAAATACAAAGATCATATGATCGTTTTGCCGACCGGGACCAGGAGAAGTGTCCCCTTAAAAGAGGTGTCCCTTTTTAAATAGAGGTGATAATTACAAAGACTATATGAGCGTTTTATCGGCCGGAACGAGGAAAAGTGTCCCCATAATGGATATGTTCCCTCAACGGAGGAGTCTCGAAGTAGAGGTTCCACTGCATAAATCTTGTTCTAAAATACAAGTAATGTATGACATTGACCTTGTGTTTTGTGTTATAATTACCTAACGAAAGGCTATTGAAGTGAACTAAGTGAATTCAAAAACAGTCCAAGGTTGCTGTTGCAATTTGAATCATGCATTTTACAGTTGCTAAAATAAATGGCGGCATCCCAAGTAAAGAAACCAGGTGGTTAATTATTAACAAAACCAGAAAAACCGCCATTAAGGGGACACTTTTCCTGGTCCCCGTAATAGTCTTGCAGTATTCCCTATTTTATGTCACAATGACTGGATACCACAGATAACAAGAATGAATAGTAAATAGATCATATTTAGCATCACACACCGTGTAACAACTCTGTGGTGAATTATTATCCAATTGAGAAACTGCACCAGAATTTTAGAGTCACTAGGAGTGAAAAGAAGGTTTATAGCCAAATATAGTCAAGGAAAAAGACAAAGTTTTGCCCATTGCGATTGAAGAAACCGTGAACACTTATCAGCCCAGCGCTTATCATTTTTGTTTGCGTAGCATAAATTGATACATAACTATTGGCAATCCAGTCCAATCCGAGTGCTTCCTCAGCATTTCAGGTTTTGTCAAATTATCAACACACCTTTCATTGCTAGGAATGAAATTGCCATTACTTAATTTTAGAACGCCAATATACCAACCTGGATGAAATTCGAGTAGCACTGGAAAAGGGTGAAATCCAAGGAGCCTTGATTGACACTTACGTTGCTGCAGAGAATAAAGAAACGCTTCTGGATGATCGGGTGTTTGTGAAAAAGATTCTTGATCGGCCATTTGGTTATGGAGTGGTGTTGTCAGGGTTGGCTCGGAATGTTGAACACAGATGCCGGGACTATATCGACTTGCACATCAGTGAAATTTTTCATACCATCAAGAATATAACGAAGACACTTGAGGTAAAATAGTTGCAAATGTCTGTAACTACCTGATGTTTCTTATGGGTGTCAGTAAATCGCCGGACCGCGTTCATTTCCGAGGCCGAGGTCTTCTTGGTTTTTTTCTTTCGCTTTTTATCTATCTTGCGTTCGTACCGATGAAGAATCGTTAAGAAAAGATCAAATCCTAGCTTCATCTAAAAATTTGGGAATAATTCGTTTCTATTTGAAAGGAAAGAAAAGCTAATGTATTATTTTTTGCACGTTTGACATTTTCTTGGTAATAAGGGTTACCATTATCGCTTAGTGTGAAATAGCCTGCGGGACAAATAAGAGCAGGAAAAATGTCTGGTCTCGAAGTCTAAGTGTGAAAATATTGAAGCTTAATTAACGGTAGCAACAACTACCGCACGTAGTCCTGCTAACGTTAAATTTGCAGCGACCTTTTAATACTCTTTGTTTCTCTTCCATACAATCAGCAGTTCATTATTTCTATAACTTAAAACTACGTAAGAAAATTTCTTCGGCGGAATCAGTAGGGTTGACTTTTTCATGTTCGTCGCCGCAAAAGAACGCCACGTTCAAGTGAAAACCACGTTAGATGTTCACACTTTAAAAAGGATTCATGAGGTAGTAACCCACTTGTCAGGTAGTGTTTCTTCGGTGCAACAACGATGCATTGTTCAAGCCCTGTGCAGTAATATAAAATTCTCTTTCAACAAAAGCGTTTAATAAAAAATAAGCAGGTGGGTCATTGGAATATCAGAGTGAATGTATTTCTTCATATTTACACGAGATAATACAATTTGGCATAGCAGGTTTCACTCCCAAAGATCATGATCGAAAAAATATCATCAAATCTTGCCGGCAAGGGCGTACTTGCTGTATCCGCTGTATATTCGTCAATCATCTGAAGCTCACAAAATGTGTGTTTAATACATTTACCCACCTTGCATCTTCACATGTCAAATCGTTTGCTTTTATTATTGTTTTCCATAGGCGTCTGCGGCAGATGCAGTGGTAGAGAAAAGCACAGGATTATTTGATAGTTCATCACAAATTTTTCTACTGGCTGTTGCTTCTCTGTTATGTCTTATGGGAATAGCTATTATAGCTGGACTTGTCTATCATTTTTTGATATATATTCCACGGGAAAACAAAGGTAAATACTTTGGATTCGTTGATCGTAGTAAAAAATGAAGACAAAGGAGGATTCATGGATTCATTGGATTGGATTCATGGATTGAGTACTGCGGCAGAAAATGTATACTGTCCCCCCTTTTTTATACTTTAAACGGCAAAGGCTGAAGAACATAGCATTGATATAAATGTGTTATTTTTAATATGTTATAAAACGCATGATTTGTTTCAGGTAAAAAGCTCAATGTCTCATCCAAGCATTCCGCTTACAAAGAGTCTCTCGTGAAAGATATGAAAGAATTGGTAGAAACTTTCTACTTGGACATGTCCAATAAGATATCTTCCATCAAAGATATGCAAAAACAAACGATTGAAAAGATGAAAGCAAGAAGGAAATACCTGACGAGTTGTGGAAAGTTTGCTCAGTCCTGTGAAGACGACATTCCGGATAGCTTGATCACCACTGTATCGGGGGATACAGTTTCAACTGGGACGAAAGCGAAACCGTTTTATGAAAATAAGGAAATTTTTCAACTTGCCTCGATGAAAAATAGTATTCAACAGGGTCAATCGCTGGAATTAATAGCGCTACACAATTTTGCAAATTTAAACGCCATAGGTGTTCCTTCAGACGATCCTCTCTAATAAGGACATCAAAAGGAGATAGCTTCCTTACAAGAATATGACCGTAATAATTGACGTGTCCGAAACGTTAATCCATTCATTTATGGTCATGACAAGTTTTCACCTATTAAAGTCAAACTGGATGTATCTTTTTACTGTTCAGTAACATTGCAAACTTCCGGTCGCAACATCAGTTCATACATACATGCATAAATGAATACTTACATAAGGGTTTTCAATATATAAATTCATGGTTTTAAATATAGCCTATATCAGAAAAAAATGTAAATATAAAAGCTATAAATCTAGCAACTACTGAGACCTAAAATCTGTACTAAATCGTGCTGCTTAAAAACGTATTTATTATATTTTTAAGTAGTGTTTACAACATTAACAGCCGTGTTGTATCAGATTTACAGCCACGAACCGAAGATGGTGATTGTATATTTGATACAACATGTACGTAGACGCAAATGTTGTCAACTACTTACGACACGAACACATCTAAATGTTCATTTTTATCGATTATCTTATTTATACAGTTGTAAATCATTTTAGGCGAGAAAATCGAATGAAACGTTTATGTAAATTGAGACGAAATTTGTTTCGGATTTACAAACACTCACACCAAGTCGCCAGCAGAGCACGCGGTCAAAATATAAAAAAGAGGCATGGCGGGCACGTTGCAGTCTTTGCCTGTTCAAGGTTAACGCCGCAGAAAGGCTTAATAGTGTTTTATTACGTAGAAAGCTTTACAAAACATAAAATTAGGATTAATGTAAAGTTGGAATACACACTAAATTAGGAAAACAATAGTAAAACGAGTACAAAGTGTAAAACAATAAAAATGCAAACAATGAAACGTTCCGTGTGTTTATGGATTCTATATTTAAATGTTAAGGAAAACTTTGTTAAGGGTGTGCAATAAGACATATAATAATGGGACATTTAAAAAGATTGTTGGCTCGCGCTTTACTCATTCTCTTGCTTAGAATGTTTATCCGACAGTGATCGAATAAGACTTTCTCCTGACCAGTTGATATTTCGTAGAAATTCCAGCTTAATCCTATATTTCACTGAGCAACCTTGCGATCATTGAAATATTTACACACCTTGATTAATCGATTGGACTTATGCCGATAGGTGTCGAGTCAAGATAATGAAATAAAACTCAGCTAAACTTTTTCTAAGCGCTCTTCCTGGAAATAGTATTTTTAGTTAGAGTAAACTATTCTAATTTAACTGTCTTATTTTTCAGTAAAACCATGATATTGATTTAGGCAACCTTTTTTGGACCTTACGTTGATATGAAGCTATTTAATTACTTTTGGATTATTATGCCACCTTCACACCAATAAGATAAAATATGATTTTAATAATATAGGAAATATTGTCAATGAAGATCGCTCAAGGTCACTCAGTGCCACACAGATTTAACAGCTGACACGTATTGCTTTAATGATATGGAAAAGGCTGGACTAAACTTAACCAATCATGTATGATAAAGAAACCTGTCGCCTCAGTTTTTCTACATCATGTAACGAATTTCAAATGTTATTTTTACGTTCACCTTCTCCGTAAATGTCTAAACTTTACGATAGAACTCAACCTTGTAATTTTCATATTTCTCTTGTAGTTTTGTTTTGGCTGAGCAGTTCCGAAATGTTAGTGAAAATTGAAAGAAAAGTCAGCTTCGACACTGACAAACATATCGAAGGAATATATTATAATGATTTGTCCTGACCAATCATGATGAGGCTTACGTTAGCCTACATTACCTTTTGATCTGTTTTTGACATTTGATTGATAGCTAATTCGCAGTTTATCAGAATGGTGATAAGTCCAGCTGCTATCGACCACAATTGTTCACTTTTATGATAAAAGAATGAAACTTTGCCAAATTACTGACATCACCAAGACCAACATTTTTTGATATGGAGCCAGACCAAATTCACCACTGGCGCCCAGTACTGCGCATGTCACAAAATACACAACATGGAAACGAGGCAGAAAATATAAACCCTGTTAAGACGCCTTTTCTAAGGACATTTTTTCCCAGAAACGTTCTAATATTCATAAGTGAGTCTTTCGCTTTGCGCATAGAAATTTAAATGTAGTCACGTGACCTTTTCGTGGAAACTGACAAGCTAATACTTGGTATCCCTGTGCCCGGAGATTTCAGAAATACGTTTTCAGTGCTTTTAGAGTAGGAAAGGGTCCATGTTTGAGATTTAAAAATAAAAAGCTGAGAGGAATACGACAGCTACAAATTACTTATTTTATCGATACTGCGCATGCCCAGAATAGCACTACATTAACACGAGGCTGGTAGAAAAAGTCAAGAATATTTTCACAAAAGGAGACCGATTTAATGCGAATGTGATTGTGCTAAAATGATGATGCTACAGGTGTAATATGCATACAAAAATGACGACCTTACATTTAAACAGTAGTTTATTTCTATTAATGTTCCTTTTACTAGATTTAATCAAGATTCGGCAATGTGCAAAATTGTCACTTGCATAATCACTCAAGTCATTGCTATCAAGTTTCACATTTCCAAAAAAATAAAACAACGAGTGGCATTTTCTTCTCTAGGACAACACTTAACATGATCTAGTCAACGTTACACCTGAATACTATTGTTGCTTAAGTGTCACCCTAGTTGCAGTTGCCGCCACAATTGCACAAGCCCGTGCATGCCAAATTGGCCTTCATGCACTTGCATCGTCCTCTACATGCGGTTTTGCACCCACATCGGATCAGTTCGTAACAGGTATCCTTCGCTTGCGGAAGTGTTGTCCATTGTGGTGCCCAGGAACTGCCATCACGTTGCCATCCCCAGTCAGAAGGACATGGTACTAATGGTCGGGTTAGAAGAGTCTGAGCCCAAATGTAGCCCCCTTGAAATACTGCTCTCTTGGTATGCTGTAAGAGTGCTGCTTGAGTGGGGGGGATGCTGTCAAGACTTCTCGATTTCTTTGAAAATAGCTCTTGCCTCACTTCATTGACTTTTGCAAGGCTGCTCGTTATATCGTACAGAAGAATCACAAATCTTTCAATTATAGCCATACACTCTTCACTGATATCTTCAGGTGATGCTGTAAGAGATCTGAGCACTGGTGTCAGTTCCGGAAATACTTTCCACACATCCCATGCCGTCTTTTTACCTCGTCCACCAAAGAAAGATACAGTGTCGCACCCCGTTAAGGCGTGGAACATGGGTAATGCTGACGATTTCTCTCGGCCTAACGACGTGGCTATGGAGTGTGCGGGAAGGTTGTGCAGATGCTTTCCGGAACCATAGGTGATCCACAGCTCATCTGCTTGAATGGTGTTAGCAACTGAAATGGCTAAAACAACCACATCTGTGTCATTGCTTCTGATCTTTATTCGTCGATGACCACACAGGCTTGCATCTAATGCATGGATCATCAAACGGGTGTCCGCCTCTTCATGCGTGCAAGGTTCAAGGACGTGCATGTCCACTCGGTTGGATGAAGACAAGACTCCTTCGCCGTGTGTGGTGCAGATCTCCTTACCATCTGGAAGCGTCAGTGAAACCGCCTTAAAGGACAAATAAACTTATATTTAGACAAGATTTTACCATTTATCCCTTATATATATTCTATTATATACGCAAGATTTAAAACATTTTCAACTACATTTGTTGTTTGTCTTTCTATGTATAATGTCTATCATGTTGTTATTATATATATTTTTCATCATAACTGTTATTATTGTTGTTATCATTACTACCTTGTTTGCCAGCAGTTTGAAAAGTTCATCCTTGTTGTTGTCGACTCGCAGAAATCCTTTCCAATCAGAAGGAATTCGGGTCGAAGGAAGCACTTTCCGTCGTTGCCCAGAGCCTCTCTTTTCCCGCGTGGATCTCTTTAAGGAGTCTTCTTGGTACACATCCCACACTAGGTCAAGTCTATTCGCTGCTTGAAGCTGTCCCAGGATATAAGGGGAGAACACAGTATGGAAGTATTCCTCAAATGTTTGCGCTGTTCTTGGTGGTAACATCTGAACAATAACGGCCCCGTCAAGAATGACCGCGTCCACAGCTGTTATTTGTGCAGAGACATTGGGTAAGCACTTCACCAGATCCGCTTTCTGTCCTCCTCTGAGCTGGCCCATTTGTGAGAGTGATGGAGGCCAGGGCTGGTTCTCAAACCGGAAGAACTCTTCCAAATTGCCATCTCGGCTTTGACAAGCTATGTACAGCCTAGAAAATAGAGCGCAGTCTTCCTTCAAAGCTCCCACTTTAGCTTTCTCTTTTGAAGCAATCTTCTTGCACTGAGTGCTGAATATAGGGAGGTTATTTCGTTTCAGAGGATCTGAAATGGGTTTGGTTCGGTCGATGAATCTTTCTTTGACGAATTTTTGGAATTGCTCTTCTCCGACCTTTTTCACGTTTTGCACGGTGGCAACAACTGCAGTATCCATGACGTCCTTTGTGTGGATTGCTATTAGCTCATTGCCTTCTTCCAGGAATGGATTTCCGAGTTCTTCAATGGAGGAGACCACATTGCGGACATCTTTGGCAAACGCGTTTTGAACACCTGGCTTCTGCTCGTGATGGCTTTTCGTCTCGGCGGCGGATATGTCATCTTCGAATTCTTCAACCATACGTGCTGACTCCGGACCTGAGACCATCCATCTTTTGAGAGCTGCAGGGTTTTCTGTGAGCCCAACTGCACCACCTTCGCCTTTGATTTCACTATTAACTTGCTCATGTGCATGGTCTAGCGCTAAAGAAGAAAACAACCTCTCTGTCTTGTGCACCACAAAAGACCCTTTGCTGAACTGAGTGAACACCTCTGGATGCTTGACTGGAAGATCGCACATATCTCTGTAATGCACAGCAAGCCATCTGGAGTAGTTGGGATGGTCCAGAGCAAACATCCATGGCGCGATCTCCTTAATGGCTTTCATGTACAAGGGGAAGTTGGCCTCCCTGAATGCTCTCACTAGCTGTAGACAACAGAGCTGCAAATCTAGTACCCTGACCCAGTACAGAAACTGCGGGCATTTGCTTGACATTTCTTCTTTCCATTCTTGGAACGATTTGGCCTGATCACTCTTTCCAACATTAGCAGTATAGTTATCGTATGCTTTGTTCATCAGTATGTACAGACTTGCTGCAGTTACTTGATGTGCTCGCCGTGTTCGAGTTAAATGACTTGCACTCAGGAAGGAATCAGCCACGCCTTGTGTCGCGACCCCTGCATTGCAAAGCACTTCTATCCACCCACTGCCATTCAACCACTTTCCGAGCATTTTAAATGCAGCCATTTCAATGTGGAGTCCTCCAAGCATGATGACAAATTGATTTTCATTGTATAAATCACCGAACGTCCACTGGATTTGTTTGGCCAGAGCAAACAGGGGCTGGTCGACAGCAATAACTGGGATCTGGGATGGGTTGACGTGTTGTACAGCACATTTGATCACTTTCATGGAATGCGCAATCATTGCTAATGAATGCGCATTCTCTAGAAACATCGGCAGTAAAGAAATGATGGCAGGCTTGTGACTTGATAATAAAGATTTTGATGCGCGGTAGGCGGCCCAAGAGACAGAATCGTCTTTAGCAAGTTCTTCCTTGGAGAGAAGCTCCTTGGTATTCTCTAGCCAGTCTTGTTCATGATCGGTTTCACTACTGGATGCCACTTGAGAATAGGATGTCAGTTGTGCAGTGACCTCTGGAACACGAAGCTCACTTGAGGGTAGGGCGATGGGTGGTACTTCACTGTAGCATGATGGTAGTTGTGCTATCTTCTTGGAGTTGGAATGTTTGGTTGGGTCGAAGACGTCAATGGCTCTTTCATTCCCTGGTTCATCGGTAGTTGGATGCTGGACTAGTGAAATTGCGGTGCCGTGGAATGAGTCACGGGAGCTGGTTGAGCTGGGGTTGTGGTCAATATTGTCAACCGCTGCAGTAGTAAATAGTCCGTCTCTAAGTTTAGATGGGCATACAACCCCTTCATTGTCGTAGCGTTCGATCACACTGTTAGCGACGTCAGTGGATATGGAAAGAAGTCTGTCATACGAAATGCACATCCCCAGATTGTAAAATGTATCTATCAGAGACTTGTCCCTCGTTGCCCCGTGAATTTTAAGTGCTGTATATATGGGTAGCGGGCACTCCCTAGTCCTGATATGATGAGTGCTGCCAGTAGATTCTGGTCGAACGCGAACACGCGAGATACTGTTGAATACGATTAGCTGAGAGACTGTAAGACACGTACGCTTGACTGTCTGCAGGGTCCATCTTGGTAGTTGGGCCTTTGATAATCATGCCTATCAAAGTTTTAAGGGATGCCGGAATAGCATTTTTCTGACATTCTGGGGCAAACGTTCCGTTAAATAAGTTCTTTGCCTGCAGGATGTCTCTGCGTACAATGTTTGCCGCTTTTGCCAGGTTCCATGCTTCAGAATCCTTCTCTTTTGCTGCCTTTAACACCCCTCCGATTTCATGTTGTAGTGCCAACAACACCTCTCTCCCTTGGGTATGTGCCACAAGGTCAGGAAAAGCTGTCAATACTCTGTCTTTCAGTCTCGTAGTATTTATTTTTCCAGACTCAATTCCAAGTTCCTGCATTTTTGCGGCGAAAAATTTCGCCAGATCAGAAAGCTTTAGTACTGCAAGCTCTTTAAATTCAAGACTTTCGTCGATGTAGGCAATGAGTTCTGCAAAGGCAAGTTCATCTAGGTCGATTGGTGAACTCGTAGTGTGTTTTGTAGCTGGGGACCTCAACTGCCTTGCTCGATTATACAGACCAGCCAAGCACTTTGCATGGTATTTTGCCTCAATCGCTATCAAATCACCAGCAGATAACTTAGCAATAAGTTTGTTATCTTTCAAAAGAACGGCACACTCCATAACGTTACGGTCGACTTCAAGGGTAGAAGCAGCATGAAGATTTTCGGGACTTTCAAGTGTGTCACAAAAGAAACAGTGGTTCTGAGAACTTGGGATACCATAGGATCGTCTGGCCTTAACGGGGCTGGAACTTCTTTGTTCCATGTTTATTTCATCATTTACTTTCTGGCCGTCTGCTTCAGCTAGTTTTCTTTTCTTGGCACGCTCTAGCTTGGTATTGCTAAACATGTCTCTACATGACTTGTGCCAAGAAGCCTTTTTGTCTCGAAGAGTCTGCTCTATTCCCTGCCCTTCATCTAAGCAACTGACATTGAAACTTGCAGGTGTAATTCCAAGGTTCTTGAATTCCTGGAGGGTGCTTACAAATGATGTGTAGCCAGCGCCAGCATCTTTTCTCTTTGAATTTGCAGGACATTGCAAATCTTCTTTTGTCCTTTTTTGGCAAATGACACACTTCCCCCAGTCCATGATTTTGATGGAGTCTCTAACTGTTACTGAAATCAAGTTTACAATAATAAAATAATAGACATTGCTACTTAAATTAAAACATGCTTAACAAGGCTCAAAATGATTGAGAGTTTGTGAGCCAAAACAATATCTAATAGCAAACATCTGCTCGTAAATTAATTTATCATTACAACAGTGAGTAAAAATTAAAAAAAGAAAAAACAGCAGGTTTTTTGGTAGAATTCATGCAAACTTTTTCAGTGGGTATACAATCTTACAATTAGTACACTCTTGAAGTTTATAAAAAAAACCTGCCAGTTTTGTTAGTAAATATTTGCTAGTGAAACTTAGTGAACTAAGAAGTAAGCTGGATGAATGTTTTTGTGCTAATTGCAATGACTTAACATGATCTATCATCTCGAATTGAGGTTTGATTGAGTTTGGTTTTAGTTATAGTTTTACACGTTTCTATTTCATAATCGATTCAGGAAACGTTTGATAATTATGTAAATGGAAACTGTTTATTTGTATCTCGTGAATTAGCACAAAGGTATTATTGTGTATTGATAAAAAAATATACAAGCCTTTAATAATGTTAACAAAAGAAAAATTCCTTACCAGCAATGAATGTAAGTTAACATGGAGGCTGCTATCTTGAAAACCGTGCAAAACCTGGACACTAGTGCCCAGTGCCCAGTCTGTAATAACCTGATACAAGCCATTCCATTGAAAAGGCATTCGATGGTGGAGGAAATACTTAACTATAAGGTCATACGTGACATATATTTTTCATTTTCTTCTACAAAAAATTAAATTATAGTTCTACAAAAAATTAAATTATAGTTTGTCATATTTAAAGTTTAACCTGTTACTTAGCCTTGTTTTCATGTGGTATCATTATCAGCGTGTGTCCAGATTTTTCGGCCAAATAAAATTATAGCTGTGTTGAAACGTTAATTCTTAAAACGTGATTTTAACTTAAAATACTCAAATAAGTACCATTTTTTACTCTAAAAGCACTGAATAGGTATTTCTCAAAGCTCCGGTCACAGGGATCCCACGTATTCCCTTGTCAGTTTCCACGAAAAGGTCACGTGACTACATTTAAAGTTCTCTGCCCAAAGCGGAAGACTCATTTATGAATATTAGGACGTTTCTGGGACAATTTTTTCCTTAGAAAAGACGTTTTAGCAGGGTTTATATTTTCAGCTTCGTTTCCATGTTGGGATTTTGTGACATGCGCAGTACTCGACGCCAGTGGTGAATTTGGTCTGGCTCCATATCAAAAAATGTTGGTCTTGGAGATGTCAGTAATCTGGCAAAGTTTCATGCTTTTATCATAAAAGTGAACAATTCAGCATTTTTTTTGGTCGATAGCAGCTGGACTATGAGTAAACGCTGAGTCGTAAAGAGCTGAAATCCAGGCCCCGGTTGTTTAAAAGGTGGTTAGCGCTATCCATCGGTTAAATCACTATCCAGTGGATAAGTATTAACAAAATCCTTTGTGTTGTCTGCTGGATAATGATTTATCCGGTGGATAGCGCTATCCACCGTTTGAACAACCGGGGCCAGAAACTTATAAAAGGCAGTCAAGCAAAGAAGGCCAGTACATTGGTTGTGTAAAGGAACCAGCTAATCCCCTGAAAAGTTCTTTTACAAAAGGATACCATGACACTAACTAGAGTGTAAATAACTTACAGATTTAGGTTAGGTTTTTCCAAGTTGATGCAATACAATAAATACAACAAAATTTTATTTAATGTGAACAAGTACATGTAGCTATGAGCCAGCTAATTTATAGGAATGCAGGCATTGCCGGCATTGCCACAACAAAATAAATAATAGCGGAGCACTTGCCAGGCCGAAGGCCTGGCTGCGCTGCGGATACTCTTAGAACCTGTGCCGTGATTTTTCATGGTCATGGCTAGCGGAATGTTTCGCGGGCGCGTGTTTGCCCGCCCGCCCCCGACCCCCCCCCCCCCCCCCCCGCCGTGTTGGAACAACATCCGGTATCTTGAAAGAAAGCAAGGCTTTGTTTTTAGCGCGGCCACACAGCCGTGAGCTCGGTAAACACTTTAGTTGTTTTGTTGTGTCTAGCGGAGAATTAAAGTCGTTATTTTCCTGCATTTTTTCGCGGTTTGCTACTCAAGACAGGGATACTAATTAAGGTATACTCAGAAGCCGCTTTAGTGGAAAAAGACGAGCTTTCAGGGATAAAATCTTGCTTCGAGGAACTTCATGTATTACGTTTTTATCAATGCGGGAGATGTTTGTTTTCTACGGATTTCAGAACCAGTTCCAAGCAAGCGAGGGCGGACTTAAAGGTAAAACAGATTACAGTTTTCGATGAGAATTTATGTTGATATCAATCTGTCAGTGACTTTTTATTAGTGTTATTGTTAGTTTTGGAGAATTGATTTTAAAACGTGCTTAAATTCAGTTGTATTGATCTCTTGAATTTCATCGAAGAAAGCTTGAACTCGATGAGCTATAATTAAATGGTATGCGTTTTGCTTTTAAACGTAAACTAATGGAGATTTGAATAAATTTTTTCGAAAGAAGATTGTGTTGTCCATTGTTATGTGTTTGTTCATTCATTAAATAGATTGAAAAGCGATTTTATGTAAACAAAACAAGACTTTGATTTTATAGTCCAGTTCTATCTTCACTCGCATCGCCTTATGCAAATATGTTTGTGTATTTTTGCAATTTTTGATTTTCAAATCAGTTTCTCGGGCAATTTTTGACAAACATAAACTGTATTTTATTCGGAAACTAGTGGTACTAGTTATTCTAGACAGAGGAAAGTTGTTTTTGTGAACTTTTGTACGGTCTATAAAAATGTACTGTGCAGACGGTCGCGTAATACTGTTTTTGAGAATTGCTAAAATTGAAAAAGCTTGAACTCGATGAGCTATAAGCTTAATTAAATGGTACGCGTTTTGCTTTAAAACGTTAACTAATGGAGATTAGAAAAAATGTTTTCGAAAGAAGATTGTGTTGTCCATTTTTATGTGTTTGTTCATTCATAAGATAGATTGAAAAGCGATTTTATGTAAACAAAACAAGACTTTGATTTTATAGTACAGTTCTATCTTCACTCGCATCGCCTTATGCAAATATGTTTGTGTATTTTTGCAATTTTTGATTTTCAAATCAGTTTCTCGGGCAATTTTTGACAAACATAAACTATATTTTATTCGGAAATTAGTGGTACTAGTTATTCTAGACAGAGAAAAGTTGTTTTTGTGAACTTTTGTACGGTCTATAAAAATGTACTGTGCAGACGGTCGCGTAATACTGTTTTTGAGAATTGCTATAATTGAAAATAGCCCGTTCGTCAATCTTAATTCTTGTGCTTCCAACCTTTCACCTTAGTAAAGTTTCACCTTAGTTAGGCTTGTTCAAAGTGCGACGCTGTTAGGCTTGGGCTATGTATATATATTAACCGGAAATAAATACTACACGGACTGCCTTTGTTGCTGGAAGCTGCCCGTTTTGTCTTGAAGGCTGTATCATAGTTTTACAGCTTGATAACGCCATAGTTGGTGTGCATATTTATTAAATGATTTCTTGTTTAAGTTAAAGTTGAAATTTGGAAGAAGCAGAATCTAAGAATTGGAAACAAAGACAATCAGTTAAGAGAGAATAACGACGAAGGTCTGAATTCTCTAAGCAACTGGGGGCTCACGTGCGCTACAGACAACCAACGTATTCAACCAAACAAAAATGATAACAACTAATGACGATGACTCCACAGATAATTTCGAGAAGGGGGATCGGCTTCTTCTAGGAATGTCTATAGGTGCATCTCTCTAGTCCTTTAATAATAACCTTTATTGTTGATAAAAAGACTCATAATTGACGTATAAGTTTACCTATAAAGTAATATGAATAAGATTAAAACATCAAGTAAAGTTAAAAAAGTATGTACAGTCAACACTCTCTTAAGCCACCACTTCCCGCAAGCGACCACTATGTAAATAACCGTTTTGTTTCTTAGTCAAATACTGTTTAAAATTGCTTTTTCTCCTAAGCGACAACCTCCCTTAAAGGAGCATTTTCACGCAAATTCTGCTGTGTTTTTGTCACAATACACCAAATAGTTGACAAGGTACCTTGGCTTAAACATAAAATAGGTCCTAGAACACGAAGAAGAAAACTTCAAGTGATTTATTCAAGGAAGAACAAACCATAATAAGTTTCTTTTGCGATTTTTCCTCGACATTTGGAAGGAACTTGAAAAAAATTGGCCAATTTTTTCAAGTTGCAATCCATTTCCATCCTCGCCATCCGCAGCCAAAGGTAACGAATACTAGTTTCTGTGCACTGGTAGAGTATTTGTTAACAAAACTGGACCATTATTTGTAGGTTTCCATTGAAACAAATACGTTTTTTGGCTTTTCAAAGTGATACTAAAATAGGTGACACGGCCCCTTTAAGCGACCACTTTTTCCTGCACCATTGGTGGTCGCTTAAGAGAGAGTTAACTGTATTTACAAATGTACGCTGAACTCGTTCAGTGTGCACAGTAGTATATGGTGAGTCAGCAGAATACCACCAAACAAAATAAGCCACCATAGGTAGCGATGAATGCCTATTTCCCCCATTTGTGACCACCCCCTACAGGCCTCCTTTTAGTCGGCCTGCAGGGTAGGGCACCAATTGCGGGAAATAGGCATTCATCGCTACCTATGGTGGCTTATTTTGTTTGGTGAGTATTCTGCTGACCCACCATATACTACTGGGGTCTTCGTTTTACTCCCACGGAGGCTTATTTAAGCCCCATAACCAGTTTGAACCACCCATAACCAGTTTTAACCACCTGAAAGCGTTTTCAACCACCCAGCCCCTTTATTTGGCTCAACCACCCATAACCGGTTTTAACCACCAGAAAGCACCCTAAAGTGCTCGGCCATTTCCAATTGAACAGAGTAGACCCCTTTGCATAAACTGACCTTGCTGGTCCCCTGTTTATGACATACATATATATGGCGCGTGCACTGAACGTGTTTAAAGGTATCAGTCAGCGGGAGCTGAATGACTGGCTTAACGTGCAAGAAACAAAACCCTTTGTAAAGGCCCCTCACAACGAGGCTCTTGCAGGGTTTGATCCCTTAGACCGACAGCATCTGAGGGACTTTCAACTCCCTAATCGGATTGTTGAACTCTATGCGCCTGGTGAACGGGGCCAACAAGGCCGGCCTGGTCGAGTGCAGCGAACAGCCAAATGGCGATTTACTCAGGGTCTCACAAAACCCCTTGTTCCCCAAATGATGAACCGCATCAAACAAGAGGTTCGCAGAAGGCATAAAGCTAACATCTCTTATGGGTACAGATAACGAAACATCGAAAATGGCGAGGTTATCGTTTGGTACTCAAACTTTAACAGCTCCTGGTTTTCTAAGCTCTCAGAGACGAAACGCTGGCTGCAACAACGAGAAGAGCTTCGCCTTCAAGGTGAACACATCGAACGCCCTAACACTAAATGGAGCTTCGAAGCCACCGTTTCCGTTGAGCTCAAAGTGATCTTTGACAGACAACCTCTGTTGATCGGTCTTGGTAGGCTGCCTGACTGGCTTCGCAATAAGCACTGCGTTAGAGCCCTTGATGCTTTCAACGACGATCTTTGTGTCTTTCGGTGCTTGGCTGTTCATAAAGGCGCCCGCTTGGATCGGTGTACTCAAAGAGCTCGAGCGTTAGCGCAAAGCTTTTTCGACGCTCAGCAGCAGACTCGGACGGCGGGCAATCTTGTGCCCTTTAAAAAGTTTTCTTTGCTTGAAAGACACTTTAAACAAGGGATTGCGGGCTATACAGTCACAGACAACGGTGACTTCACTTTGAGTTACGTGCCTTCACATTATGACAAAGTTGGCACCCACCCTCCCGTAATGACTGTCGGCATCTATGGCTCACATGCCTTTCTGATCACCGACATCAACAAAGTCACAAACAACTACACTTGTGGTAAGTGTGGGGGTAGGTTTACAAAAGCCTGTCATCTAGCCCGCCACGCCAAGACATGCATTCGCGGCGAAACCAAGATTTCCTGCCCCGGAAATCAGATCCTTGCCCCGGAGTCAGCTTTCGAGAAGGCCTTTTATCCAGAAGCCAATTTTGGTATCAGAGCAACCTGTTGGCTTGAATATGAGGCCCGGAAAAGGGGCATCCACATCCACCACCACAGATGTGGCCATGGCGGCGAGCGCACCATTGGTGGCTACAAGGTTGACGGCTATCACCCAGAGAGCAACACTGTGTTCCAGTTTCATGGCTGCCACTGGCACGGTTGCCGCCAGTGTTTCCCCTTACCAGAACAAAGAAACGAAGCGATCAAAAACGACAGGCAAGGCAACCCAATCACAAGGGAGCAAGCCTTCTTAAGAACTGCGCAAATTAGTCAAGAGCTCCGCACGATGCTCGGTTATAATCTAGTTGAGCGGTGGGAGCACGAGATGCCCCGACCCTGGTGGCACGATCGAATCCCCCCTAAAAGAAACGAAACGTGTCCACACGCTATCGTCTACGACTTCGAAGCCTATCAAGACAAGACCAAGGCAAGTCAGCCGACCAGGGATCTCTCTTACGAAAGCGAGCACGTGCCTATCTCAGTCTCCATTGCAGACACGTTGGAGCCTGAGCCAGAGTACATTTGCTCTAAAGATCCCCAAGAGCTTATCCATCTGTTTTATCAATCTCTGGAGCGCCGCGGCAACGCAATCAGAGATGATATAGCTCAAAAATACATGCCGCCGGATCTTGAGGAGCTAACAGAGGCTCAAAAAGATCTTATCAAACACTGGTGCGAGCAGGTCCCCGTGGTCGGCTTTAACTCAGGCCGATACGATCTGCATCTTATCCGAAAGCACTTTGTTTCGCACCTCGGGCAAGAATGCGGTGTCTTTGCTGGCGAGAAACAAAGACAAATCATGTTTATCAATACCCCCTCCTTCAAGTTTCTCGATATCATCAACTGTCTCGCCCCAGGCATCACTTACGAGAAATGGGTGAAGACGTATGGGGCCAAACAGACCAAATCGTGGCTCCCATACGAATGGTTTGACAGCGCTGACAAACTCGACTACAAGGGCCTCCCGCCTTACTGGTGTTGGTACTCACAACTCCGCAACTGCTTTACACTTACTCCAGAGGAGTACAAGCAATGCGAACAGGTCTTCAAAGAGCGCGGGATGAAGACCTTCGGAGACTGGCTGCAATATTACAACAACCTCGATGTTGCACCATTTCTCGAAGCGCTCGAGAAAATGAAAGCCTTTTACACCGAGCTTGGGGTTGACATTTTCAAAGATGCAGTCTCCTTGCCCGGGGTTTCGATGCAATATATCCTGCGGGGTACCTTGAGGGGGCCCAAGAACAGGCGGCCGCCCCTCTTTGCCCCAGGCCCCGAAGCCTACGCAATGCTGAAAGCTGCGGTGGTTGGCGGCCCCAGCCTTGTGTTCACACGCAAGCACGTAGCCGGCGAGACCCGCATCCGCTCACACAAATATGACTTAGCGCGCCCCGTGAAGCGTATCCTTGGCTTCGACGCCAACTCACTGTACCCCAGCACCATGCTGCAAAAAATGCCCTGCGGCAAAGAGAAAGTCTTTCACTACGAAGATCCCCAACTGGCTGCGAAAACCTTTATCACTAAGCTAGTGACAGGCCAGTGGTTCGGGTTTGCCGAGGTCGACATCGAAGTCCCTCGGGCTCTGTGGGAGCATTTCGAAGAGTTTCCTCCGCTCTTCATCAACACCTGCGTGAGTGAAGAGGGTGTCCCTCAACACATGAAGGATTACCTAGCGCAAAGCAACAGAACCCAGTTGCCAGAACAAAAGAAGCTGCTTGGTGTTCTCCAAGCCAAAAAGGTGCTGCTGTACGCTCCAGTGCTAGAGTGGCTCTATAATCACGGGCTCGAAGTGACTGCTGTCTACCGCACGCTCGACTATATCCCGATGAAGGTCTTCGACTGGTTCGTCCGGGAGGTTGCAGACAACCGAAGGAAAGGTGACGCTGACAAAGAGAAAGCCTTGCTCGCAGAAGTGTTCAAGCTTCTGGGCAACTCGGCTTACGGCAAGTTCATCGAGGCCGTCGAGCGCCAGATGCGAGTTGTGTACACCAACGACGAAGACACTGTCGACAAACACCTGCGCTCAGCCTGGTTTGAAGATCTCGAAGACATCGGGGGTTCATACAAGATCGAGTTGCGCAAAAACAAGGTCACCATAAACCGCCCCTTTCAAGTCGGTATCGTCGTATATCAACTTGCCAAGTTACGCATGCTGCAGTTCTATTACGAGTTCTTAGATCACTATATCGACAGGCGTGACTTCGAGCTCATCCAGATGGACACAGACAGCATGTACTTCGCCCTTTCGTACGACACTCTGGAAGAGGCAGTTCGACCAGAACTTCGCAAACAGTTCGAAAGGGAGAAAAACAAGTGGCTCTCCTGGGACAAGTGGAGCAACAGAGAGCCTGGCCTGTTCAAGCTTGAAAAAGAAGGCACACGAGCCATCGCTCTGTGCAGCAAGTGTTACTACGTTGAAGACGAGGCTAGCGGACAGGCCAAGATGTCCTCCAAGGGCGTCAATAAGCGTCAAAACGAGCTCCACTGGCAAAGATACGAGCGAGCCCTCGATGGGTTCAAAGACATGGCAGTCAACAGAGGCTTTCGAATGCACGAGGGCGCCATGTACACGTACGAACAGCGTAAGCTAGGCCTCAGCGCCTACTACGACAAGCGCTGGGTGCTACCAGACGGCATTCACACAGAGCCAATCGAGTTTCACACGGCTAACTGAACAAAAGACACTCCCCTGGTATATCACAATATGGGGCGAGGAAGAAGCGGCCCCTTCACTTCATCAAAAAGAAAGGCAGTGAAATATGGTGATTGCTTCTATCACCTCGACAAAAAGAAAGCAGGCCCGACCAAGGCTTTTTATTTTTCACCAATAGAGATAGAAGCCTTAAAAAGCATGTCTAAAGAACAGATTGCAACAGGCCTTTTCACAACCCAGCTGGGGGCAACTGAGTGCCCGGCGGCACAACCATCAACTCCTCACGAACGAACCCCCGCTTGGGCCCATCGTAGAGGTAATACACCACAGGCGCCTCTGGCTTGGTGACAACTCTTTCAATGTTGTAAACTTTCAAAGACCAGATCGGATCCGTCGCCCGCCTGCCACCACCCTCAAGCTCACCGGGGTAATACAGATATCTCACGTGGACTCCATGAGGGAGCTTCTTTTCGGAGAATCCCACAGGCCTAGCATATGGTGTCGCGGGCTTAGCTGAGGTGGCTTTCTCTTTGATTGCTTGAGCGGGCTTCTTGCCAGTCAATCTTGTTACTTCATTGTTCAAGGCCGAGATAACATCTGGCAGCCTTTTGACCCATGCTGTCGAACGACCAGAGGGGAGATTCATTTCAACTGCGTACTGGTAACCAAATAATCGTTCAGCCAGGGTTCTGTTGAATCTTTCAACAATCCCTTGGTCTCTGTGGATATCAACGCGCCCACGGCGAATGGTTGTTTTATGGGCCCCAGTCTCTTTAGTCACAGCTCCCATAAACTCTGTCCCCGGGTCGACTTGCAGCAGTTTTGGCCCTTTCAAAGGCCCGCGCCTATATACCCGGGCCAGCGCTTTCGAAACTTCATCAGACTCTTTCGAGGTCAAGGGCTCTGCGGCTTTGTAACGGCTTGCTACATCAACAACTGTCAAAGCATATTTGTAAACCTTTCTCCCGTGAGGTAGTTTGTCGTGTGGCAAAAAAAGTAGATCCGCTTGATGCACTGAATTGGGCGTGAAGACATCAAACTTAGGCCTAGGGATGTGGCGTGGCGCAGGGAGATATATTTGCCAAAGGGCTTGTTTGACGAGCCACCTTTTGGCTACATCTTCTGAGACCTTGGCTGCTGCAGCTAGCTTTTTCACAGCGGCAAGTCCTTTCCAATAGCCTTTGGGTCCGTAATAGATTTTTGAGAGTTTCGCCTCCATATATATGTGTTTACAGAAAGCGAAACGCTGCATAACCAAGGGCGAGTGCGCCAGTGCCGATAAACAAGAGTTCACCTTGCTTCTGCTGAGGGCCTGGCTTATAGAAGTCAGAGAACTCTGGCTCTTTGGGGAGTGTAATTTGCTGCTCCCGATGTGTTTGATTGTAGAGCACTAGAGCTTGGTCAGTTCTGGAGAAGTTCTTTTTCGCTTGATCTTTGATCCGATCATTGGTTGCAATCCAGTCGAGGAGCTTTGTGCGGTCTTTCTGGTATTTGGCGTAGGCCGCTTGATAGGCTTCTAACGCTTTATCGTGTCTGATCTTTTCATCCATTGCAGCTTGGCCGTTATCGCCAGACAAGTATTTTGCAAGATAATTGCCGCCAGTGAAAGCGGCCGCATTGAGAATTGCTCCACCAACCATGATAGCGATTGAGGCCATCTTGTATATAATTACATCGTGGAAGGGAGGATTTTCTGGTCCTCGAGGTATTTCTTGAGCGCGAGGCTCCCAGTCATGACAGCTGTGAACTTGACGTAATTCATCGGGTTCGCGCTGGGGTCGCCTGTGAGGTTTTCTTTGATGATTTTCTTGCCAATCCAGCCAATACCAGCGACAAGGCCAGTGACTGTGGCAGCATCAAGAACAGATTTCACGAGCTTGTTGTCAGACATGGTGTATATTTATGTTTTTTTCAGTCGATCCCTCATCGCTCTCTGTTAGTTCTGTGGCTAAGCGCCAAACTGTTTTTAGAGCCGCGATGTTGAATCTTAACATAAAAAGAAGAATGCCGCCGATTGCAGCCCCATTTACGAAGCCTTGAAAGAGATTGGCCATTGTGTATATTTACTCCATCTCACGAAGTCTTCGTCTCGGTGGCCTCTGTGTTGGTGGAGGGGCCTCTGCTGCTGGTGGAGGGGCCTCTGCTGCTGGTGGTGGTGTCTTGTTGCGCCCAAGTGCATTCATAATGGCCTCGCGCTGGTAATAGACACCCAAAGCGGAGACAATCAAACCTCCAACACCAAGGATGAGAACAGTGTTGCTGCTAGATTCTGCCTTTGTCGAGTTTTGGGGCGCCTGGTTTGGGGCAGGCTCGTTTGCCTGGTTTGCCTGGCTGGCTTCTTTTTTTGCCTTTCTTGCCAGACGGTTTCGTTCAGCCAGGGCTTTTCCAGAAGCAACACGGCCAGGGTTTTTTGCTGGAGCAGTCTTTGGGGTATCAGAGGTAACGTGCGTGGGTGTTGGAGCGACTTTTTCTTCAGGGATCGCCTCAAGCGGTTGTGCCATCGTGTATATATTTTAGTTTAAAACCTACAAGATTCCTTCGTGGTTCCTTCATGGTTCCTTCATGGTTCCTTCGTGGTTCCTTCATGGTTCCTTCGTGGTGCATCAACTTCATCAAAGCCCTCCAGTGGGTAACCTTCACTGTCCCTGCTTGGGTGAACGGGTGGAGCAGGTTGAGGGGGCTCCCTTTTGAAGTCGATGTGTTTTGTAGTGATCAAAGCAGCATTGGCCAAGGCCAAGAATCGCCCACATCGCAGTGCAAGACCTCCAGCAAGAGATGACAATTCATGTTGAATCATGTAGTCATTTTTGAGTTCTTTCTGCAGGGCCTCCACATCGTCAATCTTAACAACCATGCCGGCGCCTTTGGTTACGAGCATTATGAAGCTGTCAATCAGAGACTCGGTCGTCTTGTTGCCGACGTAGGCTTCATATCTTTTGTAGAACTTTTCAACCTCTTTATCCGTCAGTCGCTTAACTTGCTCGTGTGTGAGCTGGACACCAATGGCTTCTTTTGATTTGCCTGTTGAAACAAGGACTGCCAGTTTCTCACGTTGAGCCTGAGTGTCTGGACCTGTTAAGACTTCAGGAATCGCCGACGGTAAGGAGCTATCAGGGCCTGACTCCAGCATCTGTATGACTTCCTTCAGTGCGACCTCGTCTCCAGGGTTTGTTGCCATCGTGTATATATTAATTCTCAATTATTTTCTTGATGTCAGGTAAGATATTTTCAATCTCCCGTATGAGTGAAGCCATTGTGTCTGGCATTTTAACGACTTTCAAAGGATATCGGCTAAGAAGCATGAGGCGCAGATCGTCCTCGCCAGCGGCTTTGATTTTCTGGATTTGCATCTCTTCCGTCCTGCTCTGTAATTCACCAAGAAGCTGTGAAAAGACTGTGAGCTTGTGGAGACTGGTGGAGGTATTCATGGCCCAGAGGTATATATTGTGTTTTCACATTTTCACTTCAACCCCATATGGGCGTCGCATAGAGAAGACTAGGTGAGAAAACGCGTGTCTCTTTAATTTTGCAATCAACTCTTTGTACTCTTGAGGTTCAAGATCATCGCCGGCATAGTCCTCAAAGATGAACTTCGTTGTTTTTCTTGATGGGGTGTAAAAAAGCACAACCGCTGCAATGTTGTCCCTAAAAGGTTTCACAATGCTGGTTACCTGTTGGGTTATCACCCACACTGACAAGCCGCCGTGGCGAGCACTGAAGCCAAGTTTCACAAGTTGACCCTTGCGACCTGTCAAATCCTCCGAAGCAGCACAGTCATCGAGCACAAAGAGCGTGTTTGTCCCGTCGAAGTGATAACTGGCTAGAATTAACCATTTTTCAATCTCATTCTGCGGACAGACTATCACGAAAATGCGTGGATCCTTGTCCACGAAACCGTCGTAGGTCTTGTTGCGGACAAATGTTGGGCAGAAGAGAACAATATAGTCAAACTTGCCCCTGAAGGGACCGCGTAGCTGATTCAGAAGATATTGTGTTTTGCCAGAGTTAGTCGGCCCGATAATTAGGGCATTGAAAGGCAGCTTTTGGGGGTCCATCTATATTTAATACTGGACTGCTTGCAGCTGCCTGTCCATAATGTTCATCTGCGAGTCGCTTATGGTGTAGATGTGGCAGTGCACGTTTCCCGAGCCAGAGGGTGCTCTTTCGATCTCAAGATGTACGCCGTCCTTTGTGTTGACAAGGCGTTGGCCGTTACCGTGAAGGGTTGTATCAGCCATGGACCGAAGGTCGATAAGAAGACCGAACTTGTTTCCCGTGAGATATTTGGTCAGATTCATGTTGGGCCCGCCGTCACCACTCTTTTTGAAGAGGCGACTGACCTCGTTCCACATGTCTGTCCCGTTGATGCCTTCGTTGTAAATCCTGTTGGGTGAGCCGTTTATGGTAACATTCACCTTGGTAATGTCTGGATTGAAGTATTTTTCTGAGTCCCTGGCTCCAGCCGTGTATGGCTCTATGAATAGCAGAAGGATGGCTTTCAGTGACCTGCGCTGAGGGTTCACCCTGAGATTCAGCCGTGCCTCTGAACCCTTCGAGAAGGGGACCACTTCCTCTCGCATGATATGGTCGTAGGCAAACTCCTTTCCGCTAGAGTATACACTTGTTGCAGCGTCAGCCAGCTGCTGACTTCGGATTGTCTCGTACTCAAGCTGGATATTTGTCAACTTGTAGACAAGCTTGCTTGTATCCGAACCCTTGACAACGTTAGAAGCCTGGGCGAGCGTAATCTCGAATGTCAAATCGTTGTAGAGGGCCTGCGGGTACATGACGCCGTGGTCTGTTAGAATCTGGTGATCCAGATTGATGCGGTATTTGTTCTTGTAAATGGTCTCCAGCTTGTTTTCCACATCCGCGCCAGAGGTCTTCTTGTCGCCGGCCTTAGAGCGAATCTTGCACAAGTCAACACTCTGGATGCCCTCTGAAATCATGTTTTCGCGCTTGTCGACAGAGAGGAAGAGGTCCTCAAAGATCTTGTAAATATCGTACCCGACGGTGTCCTGGACAGTGGTGGCGGCAAACTTGACAACAAGTCTGTCAACTAGTGCTCTGGAGACATTTTGTACAAGAGAGTTGTTTGCGTGGCCGCCGGAAAGGTCGATGTTAAAGATCAAGGCAAGCGAGCCCGACACGATAACCTCATGTTCGTTGAGCTTGGGCACCGTAACGTACAGGGTCTCGCCAGGCTTGGCTGTAGAGCGATCAAATGTGATGCGCTTTACGGTGCGCTCTGCTTTCATAGCACCAAGAGTCTTCTCTGCGTTCGTTGGGAGGAGGTTTGGTTGCACAGCCATAGCCAGAGTATATATAAATTTTATATTTATATATCATCATGGCAGAAGGAGGTTATGATATACCTGGCGAGAACGAAAACACCGGGCTTGACTGGAACATAGACCACGATGATGACGACGAAGAAGAAGTTGACACAACAACCCCCTTTCAACCGGGCGGCACATCAACCCCATATCATGGCGGTGAACAACATGAAATGCATACACTGCCTCGCGAACAGAGCGGTTTTGATCCTGAAGACATCCCTCTGCTTGAAGGCGACTTCTTAGATGCAACGGGAAAAGCATCTAAGGTCAATCAAACCATGGACTGGCTCAAAAGGCGCTTTCCGAGAGTAGATTTCAGACGATTAGGGCCTATTGGGTTTGGCAGAAAACCAGGAAACGAAAGCAAAATAGTCTCCTTTGGAGCAAGAGGCGGTGAAACTCCCCTTTTCAAGCAGGATGGTTCAGGGCTTCTTAAATCATTTACAGACAAGTTCAAAACAATTCTTGGCCCAAGTGCTGAAGAGATCGTCTCTGAAGACAATACAGCTATAAGAGAAGAAAGACAAAGGTTGAAGGAGGCAGAGAAACAACTAAAGGAGGCGAAAGGGTTTCTGTAGCACGTCAACAGGCAGCAAGTGAGGTTCAAAACCTCAGGGGAAGAATCGAAGAAACTCAAGCGAGGATTGACGCTCTGGATCAGGAACACGGTTCAAGCGTTGAGAGTCAAACCGAGCTAGATCGGTTAAAACAACTAAAGAAAAATCTTCAAGGCGATCTTGAAAACCAGAAAAAAGAATTAGGCGCCCTTCAAAAAATACAAAAACAACGAGACCAAGAGCAGGCAAAGGTTGACAAACTAAGAACACAACTTTCTGCGAAAACAAGAGAAAGAAATGCTGTTGAAGCAAGACTGAACTCCACCAAGCCGCTGGATGAGTTAAACGAACAAGAGGCCGAGCTTGTACGACAAAACGAGGAAGATAAGCGCGTGATAGAGGATGAAAACACTTCTCCCTCTGACAGAGAAGCTGCAGAAGCCCGAGTTGCTGAGCGAGAAGAAGAACTGGCAAGACTAAGAACACAAGTTCAGGAAAGAGAAGAAGCCTTGCCTCTTCTAGAGAGGGTCAAAAATATCTTCAAGAAATATGGTTGGACCCTTCAAGCAGTTGTTCTGGCTGCCGGTATTGTCATAGGTGCTGTGGTACTCACCACCTTGAATGGCCTGGCAAAAGCCACCAAGGCTATTGGAAATGGGCTTAAAGAGCTTGGCAAAAAAGCAGCCAACGCCCTACCAGGCATGATCGGCTCGATCGTGAGCTTTATCTTCAAAGCGGCCGGCCAGGTTTTATCCTTTCTTGGCGAGCACGCCTGGCTACTGATCCTTGCCGTTGTGGCTTTCTTGGTTGAAAAGACAATCAAGCGCAAGCATTAACGCATCCAGATAAACAAGCCTGCTAAAGCAAGAGCGCCCCCAGCAATGAGCGCCTTGTTTACATGATGCGGCTCGATCTTAGTCTCTTGTGTTGGGGATGGTGTTGTGGCTGGCGTGGGGGCTGGTTGTGGTGTTGGTGTGGCCGTTGGTTTGGGCGCGATGCCCTGGCCTGTGTCGCCTGTTTGTGAATCGGGTTCGATGGGTGGCTGTTTGGTGGATTAATCTTTGTCGGCCCTCCGTCCATGGGGCGAAGGGAGGCTTTTTTTGTGGCAAGATTGACATCATTGTTAACACCAAGCTTCATCCCTTGAGTTGCCTGCATAAGATTGTTATTGTACCCCACCACGCTCTCTGTATTGATAACCATGCGTGACGGCATCAGCCAACTCCCAGGGGCAACTACAAAGTTTAGCCATACTTTCGTTGCTTGGATGGTCTGCTGATAATGCTGTACGCTCTTAGATATGTCGTTCAGTCTTACGGCGTCCTCTAAGAGTGTTAAGAAGACTCTCTGCGTTTCGAACGCCCGGCCTCCACTCCCAAGAATGCTGCTGCGAGTGTTTGCTTGTGCACCCAGGATGCAGTACACAAAGGCCTCGATTGATTGGTTCATACGCGCGAGCCCTGGCTGTGTTAGCCCTTGTGCATAATTCGGCACAAAGTGCTCGAACTGACTAACAGCGCCCTGGTCGTTACGAACGAAGTATATGCCGTTTGCGCGATAGTTTGGGTCTTTTCTGTCTGTGATGCGCTCGTCATCAAACAGGGCTAGATCGGGATCAGGATAGTTGTAATTAGTAGAACTGGGCCCATCATATGCGACCCAAATGTACACATTGCCAAGACCGTGGTTTTTGCCGTATGTGAAACGGAAGTCAGAACTGGGGTCTACACCGAACTCTTGGCAAATCCTCTTGTATGCGTCGATGTTGAACTTGTTGTCTTTCTGGTTGAATGTGGGGTCGTCTGGCAAAGCACTCACGCTCTGTTCCCCACCCAGCTTGTAGAGTATTCGTCTTGTTGTGAAATAGACGTGAAACCTGTAAAATGACCGAAGCTGTGGGGTTAGGGAGAGAGTCGAGTTCTTATCAAACAGAAGGTCACGTGAGATCCCGCAGCCGGTTGTTGCACACCACAGGGCGAAGTTCAGTTGTTGCGGCCAGAAACTCATATGCGGACCGCCGAGCCACTTTCTCCCATATTTCGCGGTTGTGAACGTAATCTGTGTGTCTCTGAAAATATTTCTGTATTTCGTTGTGAAATAATCGGTTGGCTTAACAAAGATCTTTTGCGCTTCGTCGTTCAAGACAGAGCCAATCATCATGTCTTTGTCGATTGAGGTGGAGAATTCAACAGCAGGGATTGGCTTTTATGTGTTTCGGTTTAACGTCAACTGATAGGGGAAACCGCCAATATACTCTAAGCCAAGGGCGTCTTTCAGGGCTTGTGTCCAATCCTTGTGCGGTATGTCTGAAGGCATAGCCCAGGAGCCTTGCCCCTCTGGGAAAAGCACTACTGCTGAGGCTTTGTGCTTTTCGTCGAAAGAAACTTCTGTTTTAAATCTGGACATATCCGCGTGCGGGAAACGCCTTTTGAAGTCTGAGATTGCCTTCGCTTTGGCGGCTGTAGAAAGTTTTGCAGCCTCCGGAGAACTCAGCCAAGCCAGTTGCGGGTTTACTGCGGGATGTTTTTTACTAATATACCTTTGTTCTGGATAGAGGGGATTTTGGGGGCGAGGAAAAAATGGGGGTGGAGGCCCGTAATCGTGCCCGCCAATGTCTAGACCAAGGTTTGAACCAGGATTAAATCCGCCAGGGCGCCTGCCAAACATGATTGTATAAATATAATTTAAATATATACACAATGGTTGTGTTAACAATCGTCGCACCTTCGAACCCTCACACCATCTACTTCGACCACCCTCTTAAGAAACCGAGCTATATCCGGCTTGTCTCTTGTTCGATTTGCAATTCGTGGCATAATTTGAAACAAAGAGGACAAATATCTGTCAAAATATCAGGCTCGGAGGCCCAACCAACTATAATCAACATTGAGCCTAGTTTTTACACTCCTAGTAGTTTAGCAAAAACGATAGTTGACAAATACGAAGAACGGGTTATAGACCTTAAAGCGGAATCGTATTCTCCTCTTGGGGCTATGGCGATTTTGAACCCAGGAGGTGAATATGTAATAGGTCTTTCCAATAATATCAGATTATTATTTGGCAAGGGCCTACAAACGCTTCCACATATAACCAGTAAAAAATTCGACTCACCAAGCACTTACTTTATCCACTGCGATCTGGTTGATAAAGAACAGAACCTGTTCAACGGCAAGCCTTCGACAGTCTTGGCTCGATTTGATCTTCGTGGAAAGCCATATGAGAAAATTTTCTATGAATCAACACAGCAGAACATCTTGCGTGACGTCTCGTCTGGCGATTATGTAAACAGCATAACTCTGTCTGTGAGGGATGCGAACAATGAACTTTTTGATTTCAATAACACACCTCTTGAATTTGAAGTTGAAATAAATTAATATATATACACAACCATGAGCTCGGCTAATGTGTTGCCATCGGCACCGGATTACAGCGAGACTCAATCGCTTTACCCAGTCTTATCCAACGGTGAAGACTTCCGGCTCAAGAAAATAACAGACTTGCAGAAAGAGCTTGAGAAAGAAGCCGACCACTATCGCCAGGTCGCAAAAAAATACAAACGGGCCCACACGATTCTTCACACAACGGCTGTGGGTCTTGGTTTGGTTTCGACAGGCATGTCATCAGCTACTTTCGCGACAGCATTATCCGGAGTTGGAATTGTGGCCAGTCCTGCCCTTGCTGGTGTGGCGGCGGTTACAGGGGCTTCCTCCGCGGTCCTCACTGTGTTCAGCAAGAGATTGGAACGAAAGATCGCGAAACACGAGAAAATCTACACGCTCGCTGTTGCCAAGCGGAACTCTGTCTATGAGATGGTCTCAAAGGCTTTAACTGACAATAACATCAACGATCCGGAGTTTACGATAATCATAAAAGAGGTTGAAAAATATAACAAACTGAAAAACGAGATCCGCTCTGGTGAAACAAAGCCCACACAGGGTGGACAGCCTCAAGCGCTAGATCTTGACAAGATCAGAGAAGAACTTCGCAAAGAAGTCAAAGTTGAGTTCCAAAAAAAATTAAATCGTCTTGCAGACGTGTCCAAGTCATATTTGAAAGAGTAAACTCTGGGTTTAATCTACAAATATCGAAAGTAAAACAATATATATAGAGCAAGGAATTGGGCGCTTCGGTATGTTCTAGAAACTTCGTTTACTTATTGAACATTTGTCATTTCTAATTATAACCATGACGGGACTTGAAGCTGAACGTTTCAACAAACAGCTGTCTATCGTCAGACAAATGGATGAAAAGAATGAATACAAGACTCAATTAGATGCCTTAGATGTTAAACACAAACACGTCTGGCTGCGAGGCATCTATGAAAATGACTATATAGACGAGTTAAACTGCTCACAACTTAAAGATAAGTTACAAATTATCTTTTTATATCTTTCTTTGTCGGCAAGACAAGAATTAATAGAGCGGTACCATGAAAATGAGTTTGTTTTCATTCAAAGCAGAACAAACGAAAATATAAAATCGTGCCAAAACTGTGGTGGATCTTTTTCACTCATGGTTGATTCAGCGGAACTTATCTGTAAAATATGCAGCCGAATTGAAATAATAGACATTGCCGCCTTTTATCATGCAGACCTTTACAGAAATAAAAATATAAGAGTTAAAAGCAGGGTCAAGACAGATTATAATTTTAAATATAGGCTTGATCAGTTATTAGGAAAAAACTTTAAAGGGGAACCCTCTATGAGATTAACCTATGACGAAATTGAACAAACAAAATATGTTCATACAAACGTGAAACCTTATCTCCCAAATAATATTTCTTTAAATTTCAAAATTGATAAAATCTTAACCCTAATTTTGAAAGAAGGGCTAAGAAAACGGAAAATTTTATCTTACATAAGGCTTCCGGGGCCATCTACATGCCGAAAGTATGAACGGTGTTGGCAATCGGCCATGCATTCAGCTAGAATTGCTTAAACTGCCCCCGAAGAAAGGCCTCGACGTCGCCTTCATTTTCGCTAACTTCTCCAGCGGAAGTTGTTTTGTCGTCTGTATTGATAAGTGAATGAATTTTTTTTTTAAGTTCGGCGAGCTGCCTGTGACAACTCTCGGCCCTTGCTTGAATGCCTGTTAAGAACCCCTCTTGCTGGGTGATTGGAAGTTCTGTAACATCCAGTAGCTTCCAAGTAAAGAATGCAACAGCTCTTGGTCCCTCGGCATTGCTGCTTAACTCGCTCTTGAATTTTTGTCGCCTTAAGAACTCCTCACGTTCGGCTTCCTTGCTAAAGTCTGTTCTCACAGGACCGTAAGAACACCAGAGCTCTTTCTCCTCGATGCTTGCCATTATTTTCTCAAATTTAGCCTGAGTTAGTTCAGCGACGTCAACAAGCTCAGTTTGATTTTTAGTTAAGAGTTGTTTAGAGAAGAGATAAACAATACCCCAGGCAAGTGTTTTGTTTGTCTTTGTTGAATGTACGGCACCACCATTTAGTTCCGCATTATGGTATGTACTTGATGACAACTGTTTCAAAGGGCACAGCCTGAAATACGAGTCAACGAAAAGACCCCTTTTTACTAGACTTCCACTGAAAGCGAGGCCTGTCTGAAGTTGTGTCACATAATAACGCGGAATAGATCTAACGGCTATCTTTCTTTTAAAAGGGCATTTAAACTCTAAGAGAATAAAGTTTCCGTCTTTGTCTTCGAAGTAGCCGTCGGGGCTATATGTAAGCTTTCCGTAAAGGGGGTGATCCTGTGCCAGATTAAGCGAGACACTGTGTGCAAAGACGGTTGTTTCGTGTTTTTGTTCAAAGAACTTTCTCGCGATTTGCTCGAAAAGGTTGCCCCAGGTACATGCTGTCATGTTGACCATGTCTGGTGCCTGCGCTTTCTTGAAAAGTAAGCTCTTTTCATTTTCAAAGGGCGAAGCCCCTATCAGTGCGGCGACTTCTGAAGCACCGATGGTGCTCTTTCTGGCACTGACCCAAGCGCGACTCCTTTGTTTCAGGCCAGTTTTCCTGGATTTAAGAAAGTTCAAGAAATTTTGCAGACCAGACATCATTGATATACAAAGGGCCAGTGTTTTTTCAATTGGTGATAACGGCGATAAGTTGTTGTGGAGTCAGTCTTTGTGTGGTGGTGTTTTTATTTACAACATAATTCTAACAGCAGTATAGATTGGCGAAGTAATTTTGAATATAAGTAAATTTTATGAGCTTGTTGTCAGACACGGCGAATAACTCCTCATCAATACCTTTTGTGGCGATTTTTGTTCTAATAAGGCAGTAAGAACACCAGAGCGTTTCATTATGGAAGCTTATCATAAATGGAGGAATTTTAGAAAAGTGTTTTGAAATGTGTTTAGAAAAGTATTTTTCTTCATAGACTACAAGTTTTTTGGTAGGCTCTTCAATGTTTCTTTGTGTTGTTGCATGAGGTATTTCTAATTCGTAGTAAGGGCAAACAACTATCAGACGTTTTTTTCTTTTCTTCTTACGAGCATATCTTCGGCGTTCCACAACTAAATAAGAACTGTGAAGCCAGTCGTGCCAACCCTGATAGCTGCGAACAAACTGAAGTGCATCCATGGGGTTGTATATACAAATAGGTGTACTGTTCAATTGGAAATGGCCGAGCACTTTAGGGTGCTTTCTGGTGGTTAAAACCGGTTATGGGTGGTTGAGCCAAATAAAGGGGCTGGGTGGTTGAAAACGCTTTCAGGTGGTTAAAACTGGTTATGGGTGGTTCAAACTGGTTATGGGGCTTAAATAAGCCTCCGTGGGAGTAAAACGAAGACCCCAGTAGTATATGGTGGGTCAGCAGAATACTCACCAAACAAAATAAGCCACCATAGGTAGCGATGAATGCCTATTTCCCCCAATTGGTGCCCTACCCTGCAGGCCGACTAAAAGGAGGCCTGTAGGGGGTGGTCACAAATGGGGGAAATAGGCATTCATCGCTACCTATGGTGGCTTATTTTGTTTGGTGGTATTCTGCTGACCCACCATATACTACTGTGCACCTTTGGAAGAACAAAATCAAGGCCACGATCTCGTAATTTCCTTTCTCTCTTGGGGAGGAGGAGGTCACATAATGCATTATTAGGGTAACAACTAATTCTTTTCTACATTTTAGCAATCTAACACTGATTAAGTCACTGATTTAAGGTGGTTCGATAAGTTTTCTGGAGACCATACCAACATTTTTCAATCGGCTTTTAAGCGGTCTTCTCCAAGTCAGATCAACGTGAAATTTTCACCACTAACTGGAATTGAAGTTTGGCAATATATATTTTCTGGTGAAATCGATATTACCATGACGACGATAAACAAGAAACTTAGAAATCAGTAAAAGTGAAATTTAGCGCGTTTAAGATTTCGCATTGAAAATCCCACATAGACACCTTAAAATATGGTTCATGGCATATATATTTTGCAAGAATAAAAAAATATGTATGTTTGAATTCAAATAAATCGCAATAACATTTCAAACCTTACTATTTGTGTACTGGTATTAAATTGTTCGAGAGATTAACACTGGTTTTGTGAAATTCCTTAATGATAATGTCAAAACGTAGCTTGATGTTATGTTTGTAAACTTTCAAAGTTTTGTTTACTTTCTCTTTTGCGATCTTGAGAACTACCATTTTTCCTAACATCGCTTCATGTGCAATTTTTGGATATTTTTCGATTTTAATCGCTTTTGCAAAAATCTGAGAAACGGCTCGATGGATTTTTTTTAAAACGTTAACCACGCATGCTTACCGATGTGCAAAATATTATCTGAAAGTTTCATTGACATTGATTCACTGGAACGCCTTTAAATTTATAGATGAAGACGACGTACGAACCGGCCAAAACGTTTGCGTTACAAATTTACTTTTTAAAGTTATGCTCAGTAATGATTTCAAATCAATACGCACTACATTCTTCCGTGATTGAAACATTGCAATGTACGCGCTCGTTTATGCAAATTTCTTTGCATGTTTTCTTTTGCGTTCAAAACGCCTGCTGTAAAAACGCAAAAGGGCATTTATTACTCAAAATAATCGTAAAAAGAGACTTACATGAATCTGGAAAGTAGCAAGGAGAGTAATAAGGTACAATCATGTTCCAATATAGATAATAATAGATGCACAGCAGATCACAGCGAAAGTATAAATCACGGGGGAATGCAGTGCGCATTGATTTCAAATGATTATTAAGCATAACTTAAAAAAGTAAATTTGCAACGCCACGTTTTCGGCCGGTTCGTACGGCGTCTTCATCTTTAAATTTAAAGGCGTTCCAGTCAGAATCAATGTCTGAAACTTTCAGATAATATTTTGCACATCGGTAAGCATGCACAGTGAATGTTTTAAAAAAATCCATCGAGCCGTTTCTCAGATTTTTGCAAAAGCGATTAAAATCGAAAAATATCCAAAAATTGCACATGAAGCGTTGTTAGGAAAAATGGTAGTTCTCAAGATCGCAAAAGAGAAAGTAAACAAAACTTTCAAGGTTTACAAACATAACATCAAGCTACTTTTTGACACTATCATTAAGGAATTTCACAAAACCAGTGTTAATCTCTCGATCAATCTATAACCAGTACACAAATAGTAAGGTTTGAAATAATATTGCGATTTATTTGAATTCAAACATACAGAATTTTTTCATTCTTGCAAAATATATATGCCATATACCATATTTTAAGATGTCTATGTGGGATTTTCAATGCGAAATCTTGAACGCGCTAAATTTCACTTTTACTGATTTCTAAGTTTCTTGTTTATCGTCGTCATGGTAATATCGATTTTACCAGACAATATATCTTGCCAAACTACAATTAAAAACTAGTTAGTGGTGAAAATTTTACGTTGATCTGACTTGGAGAAGACCGCTTAAAAGCCGATTGAAAAATGTATGTATGGTCGCCAGAAAACTGTATCGAAACACCTGAAATCAATGAAGTGGTATCACCAAACTTAATGCGCGCCTGAAAAGCAATCAATGCGGTTTAGCTTGTCCGCATAGGCCCCACCCCAAACTTCAATGCCATACGAGAAAAGGGACATTATTAACCCTTTGTATCCTAGTTACGCATATATGCGTAATTTATTCCTACCAGGAATAGATGGCTTATACGATTGCTATTTGAGACCCCCAAACCACATGGCTTGTTTTGTTCGGAGTTTTCGCTAATGGAGAGCTTTTGAAGGTGATTTTCAGCGAAGAAAGGATCAGGAAATTCAAGAGATTTTGCCAAATTTGCTCAAAGAAAGTGATACAAAAGTTGTGACGAAGTGGAAATACTCGATCGGAGGAGATGATGAACAAAAATCAGTCTATTAATTGAATTTTCTGCTTATGGGAATGAAGATGACCTTGATGAGACGAAGGCTTGGAACCCTGTTGTTATATTTTATGAGGAATTTGTGTTTGGCTTCTGTTGTGTTGGCTGAAAATGGCGAGAATGTTGCCCAACAAATCACCCCTTCATTCTTGCACTTGATATTCAAAGCTCAACGTTTGTGCTATGTACATCAGTGGGAACTTCATGAACAGTCTCAGACTGACATTGTTCGCCATATTCATTATAACGACCAGAGTGTATGGTTTGTGCTTACTGCTTGTAGGTCTCATAGTTGACCTGGAATTGAGCCTGAGGTGTCAAATGAAAGATAAATAAATCTAGTAATATATTTAGTTCGTCTTGTAGTCATTCAGTGTCATGTGAATGTTACAGAACATTTCCTTTAAAAAATTGTTTTTCTTTTGTAATGAAAATTTGCCTTTATTGCTAATTTGTTCTCCTTTGAAAAATGTTTTGATCGATTCCACTCAATGTTTATTGCTTTATTTTGAAAGAGGGACTCTTAAGGTTTCATTTAATGGGTAGATTACGTGGTTCTAACCAATATATAAACACTTTGAGAATCAAAATTTGGCATCAACCAAAACCAGGCGAGGGAAAATTAAAGAAGGCCGGGATACAACAGACAAAGGGTTAAACTATCGAACTGTGCACGAGTTGATCTTTAGTATAGCCAGCTCGGCTTGCTTCGCTCACTAATTTCTTTAACGCCTAAGGAGCCTTTTCACTTGTTACCCATGAACCACATTTCCTTTAAAGGGTTTAATTCTTTCCTAAATATCCAGAAGCTTGCATATCGAAGGCCCTTCCAATAAGCATGTTTGATAGCTGACTATAAATTCCATCTTTCTTGCTGACGGTGATAACAGTCCCTTTCTGGATAATCGAGTGAGCGGGCTGCGAGTGAACGAAGAAGCAAACAAGCTGAAACTGGTGCTCTCTCCGTAGTTTCTTCTCGGCCAGTTCGCTTGGAATTGGATTGCCATAAAAGGGCAATGCATCTGCAGAAATAATTATGAGGTAATTATTAGTCCATTAAAATGGTGAATTAGGCAACAAAAGGATTGCTTTGCAGGATGGTAGACTTAATTGTTGGAAACGTTATATCATTAACAATGCGCACAGAAGAAATTGCACGACACGACATTTTCAACTCTAACTGCTCAGGACAAGCTTTCCAACTTTGAACACTGTTACGAATAGAAGTACAAGGTTTTTTACATAATTCTACTAGCTGCAACAGCTAACGGTAAACAACGTAGGAACAGGATTACAAGGTCACATTTTAGGTATTTTATAACTAACTTCTATGACCTTCAAAAAAAGCGATAGTGTTTTGAGAGTACAGTTATAGTTTCGTTCCTCGAATGACTTGAAATAGGAAAATAATCTCGCTAAAAAATCAGTCCATGGAAATCGCATACATGTGGGCTAGTTATGCCAAGGTTTCTAGATAAAAATTCCACTAAGTAATTTCAAGCACTTTGGTCAGAAAAGCGCCAACTGGTTTCGCTCGCCTTGTTGTTTTAGCTGAAATGTGATAGCCTTGTGCAAACTACTATACAATCACGCACTAAAAACAGAGTAGTACTGTAGCTCTTCCAGACCTCTATTTTTATTGGCCCCGTAGTACTGTAGCTTCTATTGTGTTTAGGTCTAGGGCTATTGTTTCTGTTGTTTAACCTATTGTTTCGTTTACCAGTCACTGAGCTTGTTTGGAAAGGTACAGTCTCTCCCTAAAAACATGCATTGCCATAATGTTACAAGAAATCGCGATGAAAAAAGTTCAACAGAAGGGGGAAAAAGAGGGAAAAATACACTTTGTTTTTGAGAAAAAATAAGCCAACAAGGCAAACAAGAGAAAGCAAAAGAATTTCGGAACAACTGGTAAACCAAAGAGCAGTCATTTGGCAGGGAATATACAAAAAGGAGAAATGACGGTGCATTTTATTGTGGCCGTTGTTATTCATGAGAGAGAACAATTTTAACAACTTATTTTTGATAATGGTCCGGTTACTTTTCTACTTGATAAAGACTGAATCTGTTAAACACAGAAAGACATATCAGACAAACAGAGAGCTAGCAGGGATACAAACTGCAAATCGTGTTTTTTGGAGCTATCACAAGTTTTTCGCAGCCACTAACTGACCGAGTATTTCGAATAGGCATTGTATAGGGTGGCTGAACCAAAAGCACACACTAACTATTCGAATATGCGATACTGTTCTTTCAGCTTTGGATTGTTTCCACAAAGTTAGGCGACTTGAAAGTTTGAATAATCATAGACTTATAATAACAAGAATCGTAAACTACCATAGAAGCTAACTAATGTGGGGGACGAGAAAACCTTATACGATAAATTGTCATAATTGTGGGATCAGATATTGATCGACATTTTGTGCAGTCTTTCGGTGATGACAATAGTTTATTATGATTCTTTGTGACACGTCGCCGTAAAGAAAACAGTTTTTAAAAACGTTTTAACTTTACCGTGTTTTGTCAGGAAATTTTTTTAAAAAACCTATTTTAATAACCAAACAGGATGGTTGGTTTTGCCTGTTTGAATTATAAAACAAGAAAGAGCATTTAATTTTGCTTTCCCACTTTGTTTACCACCATCAAAATAATTATTATTTCGTTCTCTGAGAACAGAGCTGTGAAGTTTTTCGACCTTTGTATAGAATATATTTGTTTATGGATGTATTGTTTGGTTACGTCGCAAATAAATAAAACTTAAATGTTATAATGTTTAGAATGCATACTTTCTGTTTGTTTATGATCATTTCTTGTTTTAATTTCCAACGTGAAGAAATTGACAAATGCATTGCCCTTTTTGCTCTAGGAACCCTTTCCTTAGTGCTGAAAATAATAATTCAACCTGTGAAATAAACTGTTGAGTAATACACACATTATTACACCGTAAATCTTTTATTTTCTTTTGTTATTCTTTTTAAAATTTAGTCTCGTGCTCACTGACTATTGCACTATGATTCACGGGTTAACTAAAATCAATCTGACTAACTTAAATAATGGCCAGTCAGCAGGCGAGCAGCCTCGGACCTTCTGAGAATTGGATTAAACGTGGTTTTGACTCCGCATATAGTAAGCGTAAGTTTCTACTCGTTATGCACATAGCAAGCTGTTTAAGTTTAGCGGCAGTTAGTGAAAAAAGGAAAATAAATTAAGTAACTTGTTTTCCTCCGTGCGTTTGAATCGAATTGTTCGCAACTTTTTAAACGTTTTTCCAAAGGGAATAAAAAAAATTTAACCTACAGTTCATTTAGTGACATGCTGTTAGATGTGTAGCTCACTGAGATAATTTTCCCGCCTGACAGGAAGTAAACCTTTCGTTAAGAATAGTCGAATAAAGCTATCTGATCGACTTTTTTTGTAAATTTGCAACATTCTACTCATATTAAAGATTGACTCCTTCAAAATTAAATAGAAAATGCTTCCTCGCTGATAAAGAGTCTTTGGAAATACATGCAAATGAGATTTTTACGGTAATAGCTCAAACGAAAGTTTTGAAAAAAAAAAGAATTGACTTTTTAAAGTTTTTCCGTCAAACATGCACAAAAAAATTGGATTGTCTCGTTGTGGCGTTTTAGCCGGGTGTATACTTGTGTCACGCAAACACATTCCAATTATTTTTGTAATTATTGTCGAATTACAAATGTAAATACAAAAAATATGTTCTTAGTTGTTGAGGTAGCTCGGAGAGGTCGATAAACTTCGAAATTTCGAAAAGCAGGGAAATGCCAGCTGAAACTAAGGCCACAAAACGCCAATAAGTTAACATCTGGTGAAGTATAAGGTGCAGTCTGGATAGTTTACATACTACCATAAATTCACGTCGCTTTCCCGTCTATATGAAAAGGTTTATATGACTAAGGCAGTGCATCTGGAATAATTTTATGAGGCAGTTATAGGGTTGACGTTTTCTTTAAATAAACCGGGAATATTAAAGGCATAGAAAAGTCGGTTTTGTATGGTTGAAAACTTAACAGTTTAAAGAAGTGTATTATTATCAACGCGCACAAACCAAATTGCACGGAGATTTTAAGGCCAAGGCCTACTGGCAAAACTTCATCTTTTTTGAACATCAGTTGCAAGGTTTTAAACTTCCTGTATTTAAATGAATTCTTGTTTTTGCTTGTAGTTGCAAACGTTAACGGAGGATAAAACGAACATTCAGAATTAGGATTAGACAGCCACTTTTTAGGTACCTGTATTTTATTATTTACCTTTTACGACCTTGAAATGAAATGAACGTCAAGGAGTTCAGAATAAATCTATTTTTCAAACCCCTCAAATGAGTACGAATACGTAAACACCTGTATTTAAAAGGAACCAGTCTACGGAAATTATACATGCAAATACAACAGCTTAGGCCAGAAAGGGCGTAAACTAAAATTGTTTTGGCTCGTCTCGCTGTTTCGGTTAAATTGCGATATATTGGGGCGGATGTGAACTGGTGCAATGTTAAGAGATGCAAATAAAAGAAGTCGTGATGAAAAAACTCCATGAGATTTAGAGGGGAAGACAATTTTCTAGAAGTAGTTTATTTGTCAGAAAAATTGTATGCCTTTTATTGGGGTCGGTATGTTTTACGAATGAGAATGCTTTGGATGATTGATTTTAATGATTGAATGATTTTAATAATAATACAGTGAATATATTTTTTCTTTTGCAAATTTTAATAATCAGACACGTACGAAATTCTAGTTATGCGTTGTCTAATTTCCTAGACTGTGGACTTCAAATGTTATTTCGTTTCCCGAGATCTCAAATGTTAATTTTATGGATACATGGGTAGAATGTATTTGTTTGTTTTTAGGTCCTATATTAAAGAACCAGCCAAAAAAGGGCAGTGCATTCGCAGAAATAACAATAGTATAAAGCAGTTGTTAGTTTCGGCGTTTTTATAAACGTTAAATAACTAAAGGCAATGGAAAGTAATTTTGCAGGACAGAAGACAATTGTTGAAAGATTATGCCATTAACAACGCACACAGACCAAATTGCAGAACATTTTACTCTGTTTCTGACTAGCTTTCCAACGGTTAAAGCTATTATGAACAGCAGCTGCATTTTTTTAACTTTCTGTTTTTAAACAAGTTCTTACTTTTCCTACCAGCTGCAACAGCTAACGGACGAGAAAGAACTGACTCAGGATCAAAATTACGCATCCATCTTTCAGGTATTTGATAGTTTAACCTTTGAAACGATAGTGTAAACTTAATGTCATTTGAAAGTTCTTTATGTGTTTTAAAAATGGAAAAGAAAGGAAACTTTAACCACCAGATATTGCCGAAATCGAAAAAACATTATAGCTTAATTTCCCATGCAGATAACTTAAAATAAGAAAAGGGTTTCTGGCAACAAAGCTATCGAAAACCGTTCCGAAATTATGGATTTATGTCTTCTTATGGGATACATTTAGTCAAGTGTTTTATATAGTATTTTTAAGTCACGAGTTTCATACCGAAGCATTCAAATTACTTCTGTAAATATAGCCGAAATATTTTCCTACAAGTATCACCATAATGTTAAAAGTTGTGAATACAAGATGTCGTTATAAAAAGACATTAGATAAAAGCAAAAAAGGTCATAGTTCTTGAGTCAGCTCGACGATAAATCTAAAATTCGGGAATATTTCTCAATAGCCGTTTACTTATTCAGCCCTTAAAATTAAAAGGAAAGACAAAATGTGTTATCTTTGAGGCAGTTTTTTATAGGTCGATGTCATTGAGATACGGGAAATAAACGACTAAACAGTGTGTTTTCATGTTAGGTACTTTTATTTTGAGATCGTTCCATTCATTTTCTAACTTGGGGATGACTGGAAACATAGCAGACAAATAAAAAGAACGGGCATGAAATAAAAATCGTGTCTATTTGAATTCACAATATTTTTCTTTGTGCGTCGCCTTTCCTTCGCGATCTTAGAGCCTGGAACATACGTGATAACTTGATAGGAAAAACAAGGGCGAATTTGGAAGAGTACGAAAGTAGCGTTGCTAAACCACAAAATACATTCTAACTTTTCGAGTATGTTTCACTGTTTTCGTCACAGCCCAATTGATTCTGGCAGAAAATGTGACTTAAAAGTTTGAATAATCATAAACTATAAGGATTGACAGGAATTGTTCAAACTTTTTTTTATTAAAAGAAGAAACATCTTATAAAAAGCAATCATACTAATAACTGTGTGAACGTTTTAAACTTTATTGTAGAAATACTAAAACTTTGCGACAAATCGTCTTTTGAGTGAGTGAGATTTTGAATGACATTTTGTGAATGGAGTCTTTGGATGATGACAATGGATAATGATTGTCAGTTATCACATGTTCCCATCCCATATAAAGACATCCCATATAAAGACACCTTCCTTGTTGTGAAGTTTCTACACATTTTATTTAATGATTATTATAATTGAAGATCAAGAAGTCAGACTTATTCGACTTCTTTTAAACATACGGTTTGTTTCTACATCAGTCAAAAAATTCTCTCTGTGAGAAAAAGAGAAACGCATCATTTTTTAGCTCTCCGAAAAAATGTTTTAGTTGTTAAATATAAGCACGGAGATATGTGTTCAACTCGATATCGAGTTAAACACGAGAAGAGAAATTTCAAAGCAGCCATGTATTATTTTGTTTTTTTATTTTAACGACACTTATCACGAAGTTTTAAGCAATTTGTCGAAGATTTCCGAATGTGTCCGAAGGTTGTACGAACGTTTCCGATCATTTCCCGAAATTTTACAAAGACATTCGAACATTTCCGAGGAAGATCGAAAGATGTTTTGATCGTAAACAAACATCTTTTAACTTATTTGACATTTAATAAGAGCTAACATGTTAGCTAACTTGAATATATATTGATATCTTTACTCTTTATAAAGCTAGAAGATAAAAATGATATCTTCACGTGTATCGGCTTTGTTTCCCTGGCTAGATATCAAGCTGAAATAACAGCTGCAATAATGAATTGTGTGACATTTTCTACACGAGTTTTGGGAAAACGATGTAAAACCAAAGCTGAAAAAGGGAATCAACTTTGTCAGTAGGAGTTTTCATGACGCAAGAAGATAGTCTGTGACCAGTTGTGAAGTGGGACGTTAATGCTCATTAGTAGCAAATATTGGACTGAGAATTTATTTACCGGCATTTCTTTTAAGAACTTACGCGTAAGATTCGTATCAATGAATTTTAAATTGTTGAAAGATTATGTTTAGTTTTTTTTTCATCACTTGGTAAATTCTTTATTTGGAGATTTTTTAAGGTATTCGTCTTGTGCTAAGCCAATATTGCAACCTTCGTTTTCTTTTCTTTTCTTGGGCAAGAGGTGTAGGTGTCACTGATTCAATTCTGATAAGGAGATGAAGAACTGTTTTTTTCGTAAGCCGTTTAATTTTGTTATGCTTAGAGACAGAAAAGAAACGCCGGTATTGTCTATTTCGAAAGAAAATAGAAAAATTGTGTTTGTCGTAAATGGCTCTATTTTTTCGCGCAAACTGTCCTCAAGTCTTCATATTATTTTGCAATGTTTTCGTTTCCAGAACTCTTGGCAATGTTCACAATATTGTTCTCGTTCCCTCCGTTGGATGTATTTATAATTGCTTAACATACGCATTTTTATTTTGTAGATCAAAGCAAGAAATCAAGCCCAGCTCCTTGGGATGAATTTGTTTAACATGGACAAATGGTTGCATTTTTTATTTGCAATAACTGTGTGGAAACTAAAAGGTTGGTTGACGCTTTAAAGAACCTTTTCTATCTTTCATATTCTGTGACACAATATTCATCAACCATACCACATTTTAAAGTTGTTTAAAGTTATAAAAACAAATAAGCTAAAAGATAAAAATAGATTTTTTTTACTAATATTGCATGAATTTGCTGTATACATATCGATTTCATTAAAAACAAAACGGAGAAAACAAAAATGTTTTTCAGTGATGCGTGACACTGGTTAAATCCTTAAGTAAAAAGGTTTAAATCTTTTTAAAAGTGTCATTGTCGTTTATAACACAAACGTTTCGGGCTGAGCCCTTCTTCAGTGTACATTCTTCACACTGAAGAAGGGCTCAGCCCGAAACGTTTGTGTTATAAATGACATTGACACTTTTAAAAAGATTTAAACCTTTTTACTTTTGGGTTTTATTACACAGAGTTGACTCGCGTCAATAACAGGCCTGCTCCTGTTTGTTCTGACGGGCAGCAGTGCGGAAGTATAGAAATGATTCATGAAAATCCAGGCATTAATTACTTACTTACTATTAAATTTAACCCGTTCTAAGTTTCTTAGTGGGAAAAAAGATTTTAAAATTTCTATTAAAGGTTGCAGGGTTTTTGCACTGTTGCGTCATCTACCTTTTATTTACAGATGTACATTCTACAACATGCAATTTTAATATTACCGGTACTGTTGGTAACATCAGAACTGAGTCATCCGGCATAAGCTGGGTCATCACAGCACCACCTGACAACCACATAAGTTTGACATTTACTACGTTCCAGTTGTCTTTTATATGGTGGGTGGAATATCGAGTTAAAATTTATGATGGAAGGTACACAAATGCCACTTCGTTAGGGGTCTTTACCGGAACAAGGCGACCTTTCACCGTACAGTCAAGTGGTCGCTTCATGTCGATAAAGTTAATAAAGAAAAATGAAACGTCTTTCCTTTGCAACGTCAAGGCTGTTTTCACTTCTAACAAAACAAAAGGTGAGCACTTCTTGTTATTTGTGTATCTGTAAGTTCACAACCAGAACCCCACTGGGCTCAGCACAGTTTTGGGCGAAACTAAAATAGCAGTTACGGGTGGAGGAATAGGGCGTATGATGTCACGATGACCAGTGGAGGTTGTGCATCCGGGAGAAATCATGCATTTTACAACGAAGAAGACCCCTCTTCTACGGAATGCGATGTTTCTGGCCACAAAATGCGCTGACTTATCGTTGCAAGCCAAGCATCGATGATAAAAATGCAATATATACAGATGGCTTTTTACTTCGATATAATGTGTTATCATTATAACTTTACTTGAACGAATCATATTTGTTTCCGAAGATGTTTTTAACATGGCTTACACGTCTAGATTATATTGGTTAATAGTTTAAGGTGCAATAAATGTTAATGTTCGATTATGAGCGATTTTATTTCAGTGAAATACACTCATAGATCATTCATCTAGATTGGAAAAGAGCTTTTTATGGGACTATTCGTCTGGTTTGGCATACAACGCTTTTTTCTTTTAGATAAACCGAGAATAACGACTCCAATCCAAGTTTGGCGAACAATACCAGATCATTATATATGGGTCGCGGCTGAAGGGACGCCTCCAATCAACATATCGATATTCAAAAACTCTAACGAGCTCTTGGAAAGCAGGATAGGAATGATAGTGCGAAACTTCACAGTGACTGAAACCTACAATGTCGTGGCTAGTAATGAAGCTGGGACTGACTCAAGAGAATTATTAATTACGATTGTAGGTGAGAAAAACTAATCCGTTATTGAATATACTTTTCTCTTAACCTATTGTCGTCCTGGAACTCATCAATATAAATGAATTTAGAGACAGCAAAGAATAATGAATTTCGTGGCAGGGAAAAGGATCGGAATCTTCGTCCCAATGTGTGAACTTTGCATAGTCAGGGCATCGATTGAAAGAAGTGTCTTTTGTACGGAAAAGGTTATCCAGAACCATGAATACTATTTTTCATCCGTTTTTTTTAATTTATTGGTTTGAATGCTTTAACATTGCAGATTGCAGACGTTCTTGTTTTGGCAACAGTACGATATCAAACGGTCGCGTTGAAAACTGCTATGACTGCACTGACGCGGGTTCATTTCCTAACATCTTCAAGTGCATTCCTACTACGGCAACAAAACTGTAAGTTTGACAAAGGTAACGATCTCTCCTCCTGCAACCAAATTTTACGGAAACAGACAAGAGGTGTTATGTGCAGCGACGAAAATCGCGTTTAGCACACAATGACGGACATGTCAGTGGCATGGACATGTCGCGACACGCAGCGAAACGTCCTCTAGTGTGCGCTGATACATTTATAATCATTTCCTCAATACCAATGTAGGGGAAACTGTGTCCCGTGACAGCTATTTGTGCTCATGCACTGGAAAAAACAAAATGGCAATCATCGATAGCGGAGCTCGTGGTGTTGCTTTTGTTATTTTGATGACGAAGCTCCTGTTATGCCGAAACGGAGAATCTGGTGCTCGTCAATGGTTGCCCCACCGATTCTCCTTTAGGGTGTCAAGGACAAGAATTAAAATTCCAGATACAAATCGTCAAAGACTTAATGAAATGTTCGCGTAGGGCAAGAATAACTTCTTTTATAACTTTGTTCGCGCCAAACATTCTAATGACGTGATATTATGGCATGATATAGGATTCTTAAAGGAACAAAAGTAGGAAGACTTTCAATGGAAGCTTTTCGACAAATGGAGGTGCTAGGTTACCTGTACGTACCAAAGAAATTACTGCCCATTCAAAATTAATACACGTGTGATCGTCGTGCATTCCAGGGGTCAATTCGATAAAACTTTTACAAGTGTAATTTACAAGTGTAGCCATTGTTTCAGAGATTGAAAACAATAGCTGCACTTGTAAATTACACTTGTAAAAGTTTTATTGAATTGACCCCAGAACTTAACTGAAATGATTAAAAATTTACTTAGTCGTTTAGTTCAGTTGAACTCCTTTTATGACAATCTCGTTATTGGAATGGTTTTCTTATTGTGAATTTTTAGTTAAAATATTAAGCCTATGATTCACGGTTCAACGTTTGTTGATCAACAGATGTTGCACAGTGTATCATGCGGTGTTGAACGTTGAAATAGGCCATTCAACATGTTGAACGGGTCAACGTTCGATAACATCGACTGAGACAAGATCGGACACCTTATTGAGAGTTATATAACGGATTAACTGGTTAGCTTTCAGTTGAGGTTGGTGTCAGCAGTTTATATAGTTAAATTTAGGACTAAGCAACCCGAGAAGCTAAGTGGTACAGTGGTACGGCAGGCTATGTAAGTCAAAGCTTATTGGGTCACAGGTTCAATACTGAGTGGGGATTTTAGATTTTCTTTTTTACACTTAAAAATTTATTGAAAATAAAATTCCAAGTGTCGACATTACGTTGTATAATTCTCAATAAGGTGTCCGACCTACTTCACCCTATGTTACCTAATGCCGACCTGTTGAACGTTGTTAAACGAAATTAGAGACAAGCTCCATTCCGTTCAACGGGTGGCAACTTCTTGACCGATGTCAGTCAATATTTTTAAAATGTTGAATGTGTTTTCTACTTATTTCACACAACAAGTTGCAACATTGTTCAACACTTGTTTAGCATGTACCAATGCAGTGGGGGATCTAGGGGAACAGCCCGGGGGGCGCCCCGCCTATTTTGTAAAACAAATAAGGCCTCTAAATCTATCACTCCGGGCACCCCCGCTATTCATTCCGGAGCCCGCCATTGCAATAAAGTGTTTTAAAATTAATAGTTGCGTTCAAATTTGTGTATATTTTGTCTCTAGGGACCTTCAAAATACTGCAGTTAATCTAGCAGATCGAGTATTCGCCGATTTGTTCAACCTGCAAGTGTTGTAAGTTTGTAACTATAATCCTTGCCAATTAGTTTTTGGGCACAGGGTTTTCTTTTTACCATTTTGTCGGGAAATTTCAATTAATGGAAATATAATTATACAAAACGTTTGTGGTATGTTGGAATCCTGGATCACACCATCCTCCAAGGAAAGCTAGGGGAGGGAAAATATGATTAGTTATTTTTCGCATGACTCGTTTCCTTTTGTTCTTTTAGGTGATTATATAGTAATGGACCGCGCAAAATGCAAAACCAAGGTTGTCGCTTACGGGAGTTCGGACCTCAGGGGGTCTTTTCTTTGAATCATTTGAACTGTAGTAATTTGAATGTACAAAGCACGTGTTAGCTACGTATAAACGGGCATCCAAAGTACTTTGAATCCCAAAGGGCACTTTTCAGAATCTGTATTCTTAGAGACGGACCATTTAATTTTTGTGGGGGGGGGGGGGGGGGGGGGGGGGGGAGGGGTTGGGCAATTACCAAAAAAAAATTCCTGCAGAAGAAATTTAAGAGAAAAAAATCGTGCACAAGAAAGCACGTAAAAAAGAGACTTATTTTGGTAAACAAATTCTTGCAAATAGTGATGCTGAAAAAAAATTCATACTCAGAAGAAATTGCCCAACCCCCCCCCCCCCCCCCACAAAAATGAAATGGTCCGTCCCTTATTTTCGACATGTGAAAGGTCCATTAAAAAATTAAAGTGTATGTCAACCTTGTCCATATGGTGCAATTTATCCCGAGGTGACTACAAATAATCCTTACTTGCTTTAAAGAAAAAACAAAACTGTCAGTTTTCCATACTTAACAGGATTGATTGGTTGTTAAAGCTATTTTTAGACCAACAAGGAGTACGTGCTCGAGACCTTACATCATCTTCGCTGATTTCTTTTTAGGAGACGGATGTAGACCTTTTTGGTAAATACAGTATCATATTAGTTATATAACCTCATTATATTTCTGTCGTTTGGTTGAACTAAAATGGTTCTTCCATCAGATCCAGATCCAACCCGATTGCATGCCGTGATTAACGTATCCCTGATTTATTAGAATGGTTGGTGAATTTAAACATTCAAAGCTTTATTAATCACTTATCATTTAAGACTTATCACAATTTGTTGAATTTTATTCTAGGAAACTTGGAGAAAACTCTATATTTAAGCTTCCGGAGAAAGTATTCGTGAATTTGTACAGCTTGCAAGAATTGTAAGACTGTTGAAACATTATGTATTGTGTATTATGTATTTATGTCACGCATCCACACACATGCACTTCGTATGTCATGCATGGACGCGTGACATACATACACCTTATTCCAAAATGGCGGCCAATTTATTATTCTTTTATATGCATGTTAATTTTGTATTTTGCACATGCTGACGAGGCCAAGAGGGCTAATTTACATGGATATAAAAGAACAATAAAATGGCCGCCATTTTGGAATATTAAAGGTGTATAAACTTCATATGTCAAGTATGTATTCGTGACATGGATGCGTGGCATATATGCACTTCGTATGTCACAAATTTCTGCGTGACTTACATGTTCTTCGTATGTCACACATGCATGCGTGACATACATGCATTTCGAATGTCACACACATGTATGCGTGCATATATGCACTTTTAATCATGTAATTTTATTAATTTTTCTTTTTTAGGGGCCTTGAAAATAATGAAATAAATAATCTACCGGATCGAGTGTTCTCAGATTTGTTGAACCTGCGAAAATTGTAAGTTTAATCTCGTGTAACTGTGTGTATTATGTGCATGCATAAACATTTTATTTAAGTATCAGGTTCGGGCTGTGCAAGCTGTCGTTTTGTATTGTTTATTGCTTCAAGAAAAGGTTTAAATCAATAGCAAACAAGGGGTTGAAGCAATAATTGCCAATCGATGCTTTTAAGAAGTCAAGCCAATGAAAAGGAGACATTTCAGTTGCAGTCTTGATTTCAGTATTTTTTCTTCCATGCATTAATCATGTTCATCACTGGTCATCACTGCGACCATCATTTCTTTTCTTTCTATCACTCAAATAGAAAGAGAGGCAGAGGATCAGATAATATATTTGTATCAGCCTTTAACAACCCCTTTTCACGTGGATTTTCAATTCCACCTGGCATATCCAGTCATTGTTCGACATCACAGATAATAAAAACGATATTATAGGCGCCTTCTTCGTGCTTATTTACTTGACAGCGTTCTACTTTCTTCCAGAGACTTGAGCTCTAATAACATTAAACATGTCCCAGCTGGCATATTCTCCAATCTATCCAAGTTGTTATACCTGTAAGTTCTTTATCTTACTACTTTTGTTCAAGGTGGGTTACACGCGGAGCCCCCCCAGGTTTGAAATGGCTCCCCTTTACCACAAACTGCACCCCTTTTAATACCTTAAGATAAGCTAAAACTATCAGACTGTCATGATTGAAACCAAGACACGACCGACGTTGAAGCTTACGCAAATCTGTGCGAACTGCGTTGTAATTTTTGCTCAAATTTTGCAAACTCTTTGAATATTTAGATTCTTCAGTTACTATGGAGTTCAGTTGCATATTTCAGCCACTCTTTAAAATTTATCATCACCATGAATAAAAGGATCTCCCAGTGTTTACAGAAGTGATGGTGTTTTATTACATTACAGGTACTTGGGGTTCAATAGAATTCAGGACCTCCCATCTAGCTTGTTCTCCAAGCTATTGCATTTGGAATTCTTGTAAGCTCCCTTTCAGTTTCACTTTTCCTTATACCTTTCTGGTTAACATCGTCCACATCCCTCTCCTCGTTCAAAATGACTGCGCTGGACAAAACTATAAATACTACACGAATCGTGGAGTATTTTGTCACGTGACACTGTCACGTGACACATGTCGTTTTCGGAGATTTACTTCACGCGATTAGCATCCATATTTATTTCTTTCGCTCTGAAACCACCGTTCAAGCAAAAAGAAAGACGTTTTAAACGAGGAAAAGGCTTTGTAGACAAAGTTGCGTTACAGTAAATAAAATAGTTATTTTTGTAGGAATTTGCGTGCTTTTATAACTGATGACATTCTATTTTCTTGTAGAAACTTGCATTCCAATAACATATGGCATCTACCACCTGACATATTCTCCACACTCTCGGAGCTGAGTTGGTTGTAAGTTTCGTTACATTCATGCTGCCATTCATGCTGCCATTCATGCTGCCATTCATGCTGCCATTCATGCTGCCATTCATGCTGCCATTCATGCTGCCATTCATGCTGCCATTCATGCTGCCATTCATACTGCCATTCATACTGCCATTCATGCTGCTATTCATGCTGCCATTCATGCTGCCATTCATACTGCCATTCATGCTGTCATTCATACTGCCATTCATGCTGCTATTCATGCTGCCATTCATGCTGCCATTCATACTGCCATTCATACTGCCATTCATGCTGTCATTCATGCTGTCATTCATGCTGCCATTCATGCTGCCATTCATACTGCCATTCATACTGCCATTCATGCTGCTATTCATGCTGCCATTCATGCTGCCATTCATACTGCCATTCATACTGCCATTCATGCTGCCATTCATGCTGTCATTCATGCTGCCATTCATGCTGCCATTCATACTGCCATTCATGCTGCCATTCATGCTGCCATTCATACTCTCATCAACTGTTCCGACCGGATACCTATTGTTTTATTTCCACTATTAAGAGGTCAATGTCCCTCCTGACTTAGAACAACAACTACCGTGTTAACCCAAGCGGTGGGTCGTTATGTTGGTTCTATGATTATGATGATTTTTCGGATCTTTTCTTTCATCTTTGATCTCAAACTCAAATGAGTCATCCGTATTGGATCTGCTGCTGGCTTCACTTTCAGGTCGATATGGACATGTACTTCCCATTCTTATCCCATTCCCCGATAAATTATTGCTTGAACTTGTGTTCACTGAAACGATGTATATTCCTATCTTTTGTGCTACGGAACTCGTTGCAGTGTTCTTCATTAGAATGGGACTTCCCCTTGTCGTTGATTACACAAAACTTGGCATTGACAGTGTTTCTTTTTACGGAGACTTCACAAGAGAATGTTCCTATTACATCCAGTGGTGTCTATGACGCATACGTGTATAGTTCGCTTTCCGAGCGAGATTATTAAACTTCACTTTGTTCTTTGTTAGCCACTCCCATGTTTGTTTGCCCAGGAATCTATAATATATTTCAAACAGTCCATCCTGTTTGCAGTGCCTCCCTTGAGATCCCTGCGATGCTTGATATAAGGACGGCTTATACCTTTCTGTTTTGGTTGCATTGCTCTTGGAAATGTTCTTCCAGTCGCATTTATGACAGAATTGAACTCTTGTCGGACAATTCGGGTCTCTGCTGATATGCCCGACTCTACCACATGGGTAGCAAGATTCTCCTGGCTGTTTTCGGTTTTTATCTTTCCCTTAAGCCTGGTTTTCATTAGCGACAAGAGCACAAGCATGAGCGGAAAGCACAACAGGGCGTATGTCCACCTAAAACCGGGCCCAACACAAGTAGATGTGTCAACCTCATTCCCAGGGTCTCTCATCTTCCCGACCCCTGGAGATGAGGCACCCTGGGAACGAGGTTGGTGTAAGTGCATGCATAGGCATAACAATCAATCTTATGCTCATGTCAGTGTTCATTTTCATTTGACGCAAACTCGTATTCCCCAAACAAACCCATGATGTATCTTAATTTTCTTACAGGAATTTGGCATCGAATAAACTAGTAAACCTGACGTCAGAGATATTCTCCAAAGTGGTTAAGTTGGAATACTTGTAAGTTTCTTTGTATTCGTTTTGTTATTATGAGTGGCGAAAAACATACCTATTCCATGATTTGTCGAAGGTCGAATCCCAGTACAGTTTGAGTACATAAAACATGAAATATCATCTGTGTCAAGGACAGAGTGTGTTTTGTCCTCGCTCCCATCTCTGAGCTGGGAGAAATGACGTGAAAGGGGAAAGTAGTTATGGCGTCTTGTACCGTGAATCCCTCGTTGTGGACGTTTTTGCTTTTCGAAGTCATTGATTTAGTATTTTGTAAACCTTTTTACTGTCACTTTTCTCGATTTGGCTAGCGTTTCATATATCTTTTAGCTGTGCCGCAATCAAAAATCCAGTCAAGCGTCAGATTAAACGTCTTCGAAACAGTTTTGTAAAAACACTCATAACACTCGGAAATCAATCCTGCAATGGGTCAAAGACACCACGAGTTCAAGATGTGTACAGCTTCTTGTTTTATTGGTTCTGCCACTAGAATCACTAGCTCAGTCTCTAGCCACTATTCACTACTCATTAGAACAGTCTGCTCTCTGGCAATCCTGGCCTTGATGATCAGGATCAAAGAAACTAACAATCTCATTTTGAACCTGCAATGCGCTCACATAAAAATTTTTACATCAGTTCCAAATAGAGAAAATAACCAGAGAAACATGTTTTACAGTGTAGTAGCAAGTTAGTCGACAACCCATTCAGAGTCGCACTCAGCAAATTCAGTTGTTCGAGCAGTTCCAAAAACCGGTGCCAAAAATGGTGCCAGAACAACTATCAATTGGATCAGGATTTACTATGTCGGAAACCCAAGTTTACATGACTCTGACTATGTTAGTACCTTGATCACCATGAATGATTTAGGAAGGGGGGATCTTTTGATGTCCATGTCTCAAGAAAATTAAGACTGAAAGTCAAGCATCTGTCAACGGAGAAACAAGTTTCGTATGCGGGTCCGTTTTCTGAATTGGCATCTATGGTCGAGGTTAAACAAACGTTACATTCCATTTCTTATAAGTCATATATTGTTTTAGGTAAAGCAGGTACAAATCATACCTTTTTGTTCACCTTTTAGATTTCTAAATCAGAACCTTATTGAAACAATTCGTAAAGACACGTTCGTGAAACTGGACAAACTTAAAGTAATGTAAGTAACTTTGTGGAGGAAGATAACGAGTATTACTCTTTTTAGCCATAATACTTATTTATGATTTGAGTAATCCCATGGTCAGCCTTTGTTCCTTACGCGAAGAAATGATAAGATCGACGCCCGGACACTCGGCGCAGTGGACTCTTTTTGTACAGAGGTGTGCTCGCTTGTATGTTTTGTTTTCCCAATGTAGGTCATGTGATGTTCTCAAGGGAATTTGTCCTTTGTCTTTTCATAAATTATGTACACATATCCACGTGAAGAAAACAAAATTGAAAAGAAACAGTTCTTTTGATTTTGATAGTTTTTTTTTAACACTCTAGGGTATGCGTTGCAATAGATGAAGTTTACACAAAACGAACATCACATGATCTATATTGGGAAAACAAAACATACAAGCTAAAGAGTTCTATTGGACATTAGCTGTAAATGTTGTAATTTGTGAACTGCACATGTGCTTGTAGACACTGCCATCGACTGTGTCACGGTCAAGCCCAAATCATACCGTCCAGAAGGACGTCGGACACCTTATTGAGACTTATATAACGGAGTAACTGGTTAGCTTTCAGTTGAAGTTGGGGGTAGCAGTTTATATAGTTAAATTTGGGACTAAGCAACTCGAAAAGCTAGATGGTACAGTGGTACGGTAAGCTATGTAAGCCCAAGCCTAGCTGAGGCCACTGGTTCAATCTTGAGTGGGGATTTTATTGAAAATAAAATTACATTACTTTATATAAGTCTCAATAAGGTGTCCGACGTCCTTCTGGACGGTCTGATTTAGGCACAACCCTGTGTCACAGGACGTTTTTTAACCTGAGGTTTGTTAGCCGGACGTTTGTTAACCGGATGTTTGTTAACAAAAAGTTGTAGTTGTTGTCCAGAATGACAGCTGTAACAATGATGCAATCCATTTATCACCAGCTACTGTAAAGAGATTGCATATCAAATTCGCTAAAATTGATGAAAAAATGGCCGAAGCTCGGAGAAGATCAGATAACACAGTAATAAAGGCCGCGCGTGACAGCCGCGTCGGTTAAGAACATCACTGCTACCCGGGTTGTTCAAAGCACGATTAAACTAACCCAGGATTAGCGTCAATTTTGAATCCAGTTGAACAACTCAACAATTGAATTTTTTTTTTAAAGTTTTCTGCCCTTCAGTTTCGACTTTAACTTGTCTTCACTGCTGGCTATAAATGACCTTTTGAAAACATTTTTAAACAGAGAAATAAAATCCTCGGTTAACTGTTAATCCGAGATTAGCGTCAATCGGCTTTCGAACAACCGGGACCAGGTGACCTGTAAGACCCTGAAGAAGAAAGGCTGTGCCTTTCGAAATATTGGATTCAAATACAATTTCCGTACCGTTTAATCAACCTTGCTTTTATATCATACTGACCTAGTAGAGTTGGCCTTCAACGGGTAGACACCAAAATTTCGAAAGAAGAAAGGTTGAATAAACTGTACATCTAAAAATTTAGCAGCGTGCAGTAGACACATAGTCCCCAATGGGTGCCTATTGTTTTGAGTGCTAATACGTAAAAATCCCTGTTTTTGTAGGATACTTTCAGATAACCGTCGGCTCAAGAAAATCGAAGTAGCTGCCTTCAGCTGCCCATATCCAGATGGATACTTAAAACGATTTCTCGTGTAAGAAAATCTTTCTTCCTTTCAGTAGCGATCCACTGGTTGGTTAAATGTTATCTGCTTTGACATGAAATGACATTTAGCTACCTTTACTTTCTTTACGGTCCCAGAAACTTAAAAATAATGAAACAACTAGCTAGTTTGGGTAATTCAAGGAAACACGACCGTAAAAGCGCGCTGGGAGTTAGACAAGCGTCAAGGTGCATTTATTTATTAGTATACAGCAATAGAGCAGTTTTCAATTGAGTGTCGTAAAACCAAAACCAAAGTAATTACTCTGACCAATCACAGCAGTCGTAAACAATCCAATGAACCAATCAGTGAACCAAACTCATGTCGGCCGCGCCAAGCGCGGGAAAACGCGTGCGAACAAGTCACGATTGGTTTTGGTTTTACTTCTGATTGGTCGAGAAAGTGACGCGAGATTTTTTAGCCAATCACAAACCGTAGCAATGAAAAACCAAAGCAACTGTGTAATTACTTTTGACACTCAATTGAAAACTACTCTAATGCATCAGTCAATTACAGGATTGCCCATGTTTCCCCGAGACAGCACCTAGGAATTAGCATTTTGTTCAAAATATATATTGGCAAATTCCCCATGGCGGCGAGGACAAAAAAGCTGTGGTATGCCTGGGGTAAAGTAAATAAAGAAGGAAAATACTTCGATTCTAGACTCATCCAAAAGTTACACCAAATTGAAGAAACGTTGTTGGGTGAAAAGCATAAACCATGAACGATCATGCGACCCAAAGGTTTACTGGGAAGTTGGAAAATTTAATCTTCGTCTGTGACAGAATATACATTATATTAACACAGGATGAATAAATCATGCTCTTAAATGTCTCAAACAAAGAAAACATCTTGATTATCAATAAATAGAATATTACTAGCTTGCCAATGCTGCCTACCCAGAATCCCATTCGGTCTCATCGTTCATGGTTTATGCTTTTCACGAGTCAACGTTTCTTCAATTTGGTGTATATGAAACAAACAAAGTCGTTTTCCTGTAGTGACTGATTACAGCAAGTTCACAACATATTTCTTGTCAGAAAAAGAGCCAGGTTAACACGAGGATGTCAAATGCCCCGGGGCACACTGAGGGTAGGCCAATGCCCGACTGCCGGGATTCGAACGTGAGAACATGCTCGACTAATGCCAAAGCACGCGATTCGGTGTAGGATTTTCTTGCAAGAAAGAACGAAAAGAAAGTAAATTCAGAACGGTTCTTCATGTTCTGATATTTATTTGGTCAACCATTTATCTCAACTTCTCTATGCAAGATAAACAGTTCAATCGAGCAACGATTAAGTAATTAAACAATCAAACAATAGCTTCAGGATGCACTTTCATTAAGTGACTTCAATAGCTTCCAAAAATCAATGATCGATTTGTGAAACTATGAAATCACTTCGGTGTATCTCCAACAAGCTACGGTTTGATTCGTAGAACATAACGTCCGCATACTAATTAAACAAAAACATTCTGTCACAGTTGCTATTCCTACGAAGGCAAAGCTGAGATAATACAATGAAACCTTGTGTTTTTCCTGTCATTAGATACTTGGTACGGACGGATTTGAAAGAAGTGAGAGCTGAATCTTTTAAAGGCCACGACGGTACAACGACTGATGTGTAAGTGGGATAAATGTCCCATTTCATATCTTTTAGAGTAGGTTTCACTCCAGTGACGTGAAACCAAAACCAACGTAATTACTCCGGCCAATCAACACAGACGCAGACAATCCAATGAACCAATCAAAACTCAAAACAAAAAATGTATTGATCAGAGCGGGTCTTGAACCCGGAACCTCCAGATTTGTAACAGATACCAGGGCAACAGAAAAGCTCTAAACTATAATAAATTTAAATAAAGCTTTTTGTCTCAACATTTTTTTCGCCGCCGGCAAAAATTCAGAACTACTGGGAGCAAGCAGTCTCGACTACTTTGATCAACATTACTGTTACATGCAGAAGCGGAGGTGTCGATAACTATTTTAAAACAAGAGGCTCCAAGCAGCCTTTACTCATGCGCATGCGTAGGAAAGTTTTATGATATTTTAAACATGGCAAGAAGATGTCCAACATAGAGAAGAGTTACTCCTTTCATTCAGTCATCGTTCCTGCAAACCATGTTGTTTACTATTGAATGTTTTGGGAATGAAGGCTGTACCACAATGAAGCCAGTGATTCTTCTACGTCTTATATATACCAAACGTGAACATAGTAATGCAGGTAGGGTTGTAGGAGATGCTGTCGTGACACTTAAGTAACGCTCTTTTACCGGAAGTGAGAGTAGCCGGAAGTCACTAAACAGGAAATGTAAATGGCAAGGACATGAACCGGAAGTGCACAATAGGAGAACTGACTGTTAAACTGGCTGCCTAAAGTTTGCCAAACTTTCTAGATGTATAGGCAATGTTTAAGTAACAATCCGCGTAAGAAGTAGGCAATTCTCTATTGTTCCGCTGCATTTCGCTTTCCCCACATAAGAATGTTTAGATTTTCGTACTGAGAATACGTCAACCTATGGACAACATGGTTTTGAAATAAAATTTACTGAAGCTTTATTTTAAAGCGATGTTTCTTTTGTGTTACAAGATTTCATCCAATCGTGAGACTGCAAAACAATGGCCAAGAAAGACTTCTAATTTTCCATGTTCCCCACATCGAATTTTTGTTGCATTAAAAATCACAATAGTTCTCACTAAAAGGGAATCAATTGGTAAACTAGAGATAAATAAATGCGCTGCCTAATGAAGTTATGGTCGATTTTCATGTTTTCGCCAATGAGGTGGACGGTTCAACAATAGCACAATTCACACCTTTCTGCATTCCGTGCATTTGGGTTGCCTACTTCTTACACGGATTGTTACTTAAATGTCTATACGATGCTATATAAGGTGTTGCAACGGTTAGAATGGCAACAGAACAGCTCTTAACAATTTTTCCTTTTATGATTTTTAAGTTCTTTTTTTGTGCAGGAGCGTTGAGTCCCATTATTTTGCCACCATGACATTCACTTGCCAGAACGCGAACCGGAATTGTACCGTTCACGCGTAAGTAGCAAAAACGTTCAGTATAAGAATAATATTTCGTGTTGTTTGAATGTAATAATGCGACTTACTATTTTATATATTATTTTGATTGTTTAGCGTCGTAGGACTAGATAACACTGGAATGTACGTCGACATCTCAGATGAAGAGGTGACTCGGAGGCATAACATGTTTGAAGTATTTGTTAAGTCTGGTTTTGCCAACAAAACTCACGGTGAATACCAACTACTTCCATGTACGGTGGGTACGTTTGTGAATTCCTCAATCAGCGATCCTAGTAAAGTAAGGTGCTTGGAGTGCCCTGCAGGTAAGCTTTGTTTAGTTTAGTGCGTCGATGTCGACGCGGTTAAAAAAAGGCTGATTGGTTCAGTTGAAAAATAATTTTGTAAAGCGCGTCGCGACATCAATAATGCTGTTCAAAATTTTTAAAATGGTGGTGAACAAGCGGTGAAGCAAAATAATAATGACTTTAAAAGATACCATTCTGGTCGTCTTGCACGGCTATCCAATCTGATTGATCAGTCGCCCAATACGACAATCTGAATAACACTTCTTGCTTTGCTCTTGTAAACACGGCAACCTCCCCAAAAAAGAATCTTTGATTCCTCACATGGTTTTGTTTTACTGTTGAACATTGCATGTCACCAACGAAGAGAACTGCATCATTTTATCGTACTATGGCTTCCTCTTATTTGGAATGTTATTAAAAGTTTAAAAACGGAATGATGGTAAAACGGTCAGGTATCTTACGCGCATGTTCAGTCGTTTTTGATCCTTGTCTGGTGCGTCACAGTTCAAACGCTGACTCAAAGTCTTTTGCAGATGATTATTGGCACACTGTGTGTACAGAGTGTAACCAAATAGATATGAAATTAGATAGAATATCCTCTTTCTGATTATACCAACATTGAACAACCTTAAAATTTGCTTAATGAATCACTACTTTGAGTATATTCCGAGTGTTGACATCAATCTTATTATATTCCCATCGAAAAGATACATCCCCGAGCACTTACTACCTTCAGTGGTAAAGATGTGAATTTCACATCCAATTCTATTAAACCGGATACTAGGCCAGTGTTAACCACATGTTGTCGTATATTCTTCCGCTAAACGTACATCTAACCGCCGAATAGCGCACAGTTTACATGGTGTCAGGAAATCACAAACCCAGTCAGTCGGCGGCCATGGTGCACACCTACAAAAGAATTTTAATGAACTTCTTTTGTTATGTGCACCAACATGGCCGCCATGGCCTTTGTCATTTGAGTGCCACAGGACTGAAGGTCACGTGAGTGAAAGCCATCTATATGAAAGGGTTACCATTTTCAATGAAAGGTATATGAAAGGGGTACCTTTTCTGTCAAAAACGGTATATATGAAAGAATAGGGGTTTGAACCTCGGGGCGGAGCATCCCCGTACAAAACTTTGTTGAGTACCCCCCCCCCGGGAACACATATTACTGAATCTCACAACGGAGAAGAAAGGAAACCCAAACGTTCCCCTAAAGAATGAGTTTATACAAGTGGACAAAGTCCAACGCACTTGCAGCAGCAGGAAACGTTCGTCGCTTGGAGCAGGGTAACTTAAGTCTCCCAGAGTATATTAACAAGGCTACTGTGCTGTGGGACCAGTGTGAATATCCTCCCGAAGCCCGTGACAGACTACTCCGCGACGCAATAGTGATTGGTCTACGTTCCCGAGAGGGCTACTACAAATGCATTGAGAAAGGCTCAGCTTTAACTCTAGAGGAAGCGATAGCAATTGCTCAGAACAGTGAGCCAGGTTGGCTATATGCGACCTGAGTTCAAAGGCAATCCGACACAAGCAGCAATACATCAACTCAATGAGAGGCAAGGAGCTGGAGCCAAGCAAAGATACAACAGAAGCAGAAGGGTGGTTCAGGCAGCCAAGGATGCACCAAGAGAGAAACCTGTTTCAACTGTGGAGCAAAGCCCTCGCACCCGAGAAGTGAATGCCCCGCAAGGAACGCCAAGTGTTTCAAGTGTGGAAACGGATGGACATTATGGCTCTGTGTGCAAATCCAAGAAAAAAGGAGCAAATGTTAACGAGTTACAAACCCAGTCTAGCGTCGCACCCTTACACGGAGACAGCACACCCGAAGAGTATACACCAGTGTATTTCAGTGCCAGTATTCATCATATCAAGACAGTAATGGTGAAGACTGTTAATCATCCTCAACCACAACCTCACATTCGCCCCCTTTGGCTCAGCCAGGAACCGTCATCACAGATTTTTCAGATTTCCTGCGAGGTCTGATACAGGTTGATACAGGTGCAAGCTGGAACAACCGACAGTGAATCTGAAAGGCTACAACGATAACCCAGTTGAGAACCTTGGATACTGTACTGTGTATCTTTACCACGGCAAGCAGAGATACAAAGTCCTGTGTGAAGTGGCAGACAGCAAAGGTCACATGATCTTAGGCAGACAACACGCCTTACTAATGGGGTACGTTAGTTTTCCCGAGATCCAGGAACCAGCAGTCAAGGCCAAAGTAGATATTTCCATCAAGACAGTTACAGACGAGCCAACGAAATTCTCAACAGAACCAGTGACCCCAGTAATACAAGAGTGTACAGACAGGAAGATAACCATTGGAGACATAAAACACCCTTTGCCTACGACCAAAGACTACTTGCTGCGAGAGTATTTTGACGTCTTCCAAGGCATAGTAACTTTGCCGGGTAGCCCTTACCATATCCAGTTAAAGGAAAATTACAAACTAGTCCAGCATCCACCGCGTCAAGTAGCAGTGAGCTTGAAACCAGCCTACAAAGCAGAATTGAAGAGATTGGTAGAGCTTGGAGTAATCAAAGAAGTGAAAGAGCACACTTAATGGCTCAACTCAGTGAAGAAACCTGATGGCTCCTTAAGATTACATGTATGCCTCGATCCTAAAGATCTAAAAAGGGCCATAAAGCGAAACCAGTGGTACAACAGAACAATTGCTGACATCCTACCAGAGTTAGCAGGTTCAAAATACTCAAGTTTACTCGACGCAAAGTTAGGATATTGGCATGTCATTTTGGACCAAGAGAGTTGTCTGCTTACGACTTTCAACACACCATGGGGCAAATACCGGTGGCTGCGTTTATCTTTTTGGTTAACTGTGGCAGGTGATGTGTTCCAAGAAAGACTTGACAGAGTCCTGAGGAATGTTCCCAGTACTAAAGAAATTGCTGACGATGTTCTTTGCCATCGCAAAGCAGAAATTCCCCATGATACTACAGTCATCGCCCTGCTAGAGACAACAAGAGCTAATAATCTCACCTTCAATGTCAAGACGCACTTTGTATTCAAGTCTCAAGACTGTCCATTCTTTGGAGGCAGCCTCACGACAAATGGGTACAAGATAGATTCCGAGAAGGTACAAGTCGTCATAGAGATGAAGGCCACCCAAAATCTTCAAGATCTTCAAAGCTACCTTGGTTTGGTGAACTACTAATCGCTTTAGACTAAAGTTAGCGGATTTGACAGCCCCACTAATAGCACTATGCATGAAAAACACTGTTTATACCTGGGAGAGTTCACAGCAAGTAGCATTCGAAGCTACCAAGAAAGAAATCACAAGTGCACCAATGTTGGCATATTTTGACAAGTCAAAGACCAGCGTCATCCAATCAGATGCATCTAAGAAAGGCTTAGGAGTAATTTTACTACAAGATGGCAAACCAGTAGTCTATGCGTCAAGAAGCCTTACCGAGACAGAGCAGCAGTACAGAGAGGGAGAGAGAGAGAGAGAGAGAGAGAGAGAGAGAGAGAGAGAGAGAGAGAGAGAGAGAGAGAGAGAGAGAGAGAGAGAGAGAGAGAGAGAGAGAGAGAGAGAGAGCTGTTGAGTGTTGTCTTTGCCCTTGAAACATTCCACCACTATGCATATGGTTGCGTATGGCTATACAGTAACTGTTCAAACTTATCATCAGCCATTAGTCAGCGTATGGAAGAAATCCATAGCATCCAACTCACTACGTCTACAGCGACTACTGTTACGACTGTCACAGAACGATGTGGACATTGAATATCTGAAGGGGAAGGAAAATGTCATAGCCGATGCACTTTCCAGAGTTTCACCCCAGCCCGCAGGTGGAGAGGAAGTAGACAAAGAAGATGTCATCACAGTCCACATACTCACTGAAGAAATTCCTGCTGATTCAGCAAGTTTAGCAGACTTCAGACGCTCAGCTGCAGAAGATACAACGTCAGGTCTTTTGATGCAGGCTGTAATAAATGGATGGCCTGAGACAAGAAAGGATTGTCACCCGTTACTTCTCGACTATTGGACCTACAGAGAAGGAATTAGTGCAGAGACACGACACGAGATAGAACCCAACACAGTAGACAGCTGTTTCGTTCTTATTAGAACTCATCAGTACGGCATAACGATGGATAACGACGATGGATGTTGATGTCTTAAGTGCATGTCTTAGCATGGTTTTGCCCATGTTTTTTAACAAAGGTTGATTGTGTCCATCCTATTCGGCTTTGCGAGACATCATCATGACACTTTGGACTCATGTCCTTTCCGGGGCACGTGATGTGGTGTGATTCGGCTAGCGTGCGTCCATATTTAGGGCTCAACAAATTGTACGGGTCATTTTTTATCCATCGTTATGCCGTACTGAAAAGGTCTACGTACAAGTTGATCCCCAGCTCACCCGATGGAACCCAGCAGTCATCACTAGAGCACCAACCGCTTCACAGCCAGGGTCGTATGGTGTTGAAGCCTCGGATGGATCTCAGTTGCAAAGGAACTGACGTTTCATCCGCCCAGCTGCAGGAGCTGCTCAGCCAAATGCCACACCCATTGTCGCGCAATCCGGAAGTAGCGTGCCACACCTGTTGCCACACAAACCGGAAGTAACATGTGGCATTAAAGTTCGACCTACCCATGTGATGTCTTTCCGTCTTTCCGCTAAACGTACAGCTAACCGCCAAATAGCGCACAGTTTACAAAGAGAAGAATGTCCTTTAAATTTGTCTGCCTTAACATTAATGCCGCATTTTTATTAATGTCTTTGTAGGAGGATTTTTCTCAGACTCCCACGCCTATGTTAACAAAAGCTGCCGAGTGTGCCCCATTGGCTCGTACGTCCACTTCAATAAAGCGCCTGGAGACAACCGAATTTCTTGCACGGTTTGTCCACAAGGTAAACATTATCAAAGGCTCCCATGAACTCGTAAAAGCCAAACACTCTAAATACAGTGAAACCTGTATTAAGCGGACACCCTCGGGACCCTCGCTAGTGTCCGCTTAATAGAGGGGTCCGCTAAATACAGGTTTGTTTTACAATAAATATGGGAAAAAAATTTGGGGACCCAAGCAGCTAGTGTCCGCCTAATAGAGGGTGTCCGCTTAATATAGGGTCCGCTTAATACAGGTTTCACTGTAAAAGATTATGCACACCTTCGGATCCTCCCCCCTTCTAGACGATTTTTCTTCACCGAACCCCCACCCTCTACGTCTAACTCCCCACTCCCTCCTCCCTCCAACGCCGACCCTATGGGTAAGGCAGCTGACCATTCTATATGGTGGGCTTAATGTTTACAGCCGAGAGAGCGATCGAGCGATCGACGCGTCATGGCGTAGGGTGAGAAAAGCTGCGCACCCGCTTGGATCTGGGGAAGCCGCTACAAGTGTGTGATCAGTTAATATTCTTTCTCGCCGGGTGTTCCCCTGGTGGCTGCTCTTCGATGCTGCTGGGGCCGCCGCCATGCGTTAAGTTTTCCTGGAATAGTCCTCGGAGGAGGCATAGGTTACAGCCGATGACTGAGTAGTGTCTCTCACTGTATGTTTGTTCTTGGGACCGAGCATAAGACAAACAGAAATACCTCGTTGTACCTCGATGGGACAGCAAAAAGCTGGCATCGGCCGCTTAGTGACTTTAACTCAGGACCCTGTCTTCGTTCGCGTAATGAAACTTTGTTTATAGAATCATCCTCACAGTTTCAAGTGGCTGTGTGGGAAAGTCCAACACGACTAGAAATTTCACTCCACTCCACTCGTACATTTTTAATCGCTCGTTACATTGCTTATCAGATCACGTTACTCAGTACATTACATTAAATCTCTTTAAAGGGTTGTTGTAACAAGCGATGTCAGTAAAGATTTGCTGTCTTCTCTAAAACATTGTTGGTTTCAAGCGCCTGTTTGGCAAACTACCACAATGTACAATCATTCTAAATGCGTTCTCGTGTTTATGTCGTCTCCATTCAACGTGCTGGTAACCTAACTTCAACTACTGACCTAACTTTTGATCCTCGAATTAATGTTTAGACATTCCTGAGCTGTGAGCAATATTGACTAATGGCATTTTCCCTCCCCAGCACTAACGTATATGAAAAGTATAACTATTTACTCGTCAAAAGAAAAGTGCGAAAAAATACCTATCAAAATCAAATTGTTTGACATTAGGAGCTTTCGATGCAATCAAAATACATCTTTTCTGTTTTTAATAGGGACAAACACAGGAGGGTTTGCACGATTCCGTGGTTGCGAATGTTTGAACAAGTTTTACCGCAAGGACTATTTTGGCGAATGCCAGAAATGTAACAAAGAAGGAATTGAATGTGTACGTGACTCTATGTATCTCCTCTTTGGTCATTGGTGGAAATGGAAAAATGAAGCGAACAGAATTTTCTATATAAACTTCTCTGAAAATCTCGCTAATGCCGATCATAGTCCGATTGTGCCTATGAGGTCTTCCACAACTAATCGTGCATTACTTAGTTACTCGTTCGTTCTTCCTAAATCACATCGGTGCCCCAGGGAGGTATCTTGCAAAGGAGGTTTGTATTCTTCATGTGTCGTCGGACATGGAGGCCCTTTGTGTGAAGTGTGCCGTGATGGATATTATAAACTGTTTAAAGCATGCGTAGAGTGTCCAACAAAGAAATGGATGATCATACAGCTTTCAGTACTGGCAGCAATAATTCTAATAACCATTGCAATTGTTGTCTTGGCAAATGAAAAGAGAAACAAAAAGAGTGGAGAACGCTCTTCAGGGGACTTGATTCTTGGAAGGCTCAAAATTTTAATCGGGTTCTACCAAGTGACGGCTGGAATTCTTGAATCATTTTCGTACATCTCATGGCCAGACTCCCTAGCCCTTGTTGGAAGATATTCCGGGATGATACAAATGGGCATCTTCGAGATAGCTCCTATCCAATGCCTCTTTCCACATATAAAAGTGAATGCATTTGGAAATTTGTATGCTATGCTCGCTATGAATGCTTCTGCCATGATTGTCGCATTTGCTGTTTATGCACTTCGAAAGCTCACGCTTACGATAAACGTTGCTTTGCCCAAAGAACAGAAAATAAAGAAAGATGCGGAAGCGAAGGCGTTGGTTTACAGAAATCTGTTTTTCTTCCTTTTCGTGACGTACCTGAGCACTTGCACGAAGACAGCGAACGTTCTTCCCCTTGGTTGTCGCAAGATTTGTATCGACGAGAAAGAACAACTTTGCAACATATACCTCCAAACCGACTTCACCATTAAGTGTACAACTCGAGAGTTCAGACGTTCCGTGATCGTTGCCTTCTGCGCTATTGGGTACGTGCTATTTCTGCCATTTGCATCTTCCGTCGTCCTTTGCAGGCTATGGTTGCCCGTTTATAAGAATCGTCATAACGAGGGAGGGATCAAAACTCCTCATCCTGAAGAGAAAAGTAAAGAAGTTGTCGCAGGATTGCGATTTCTCTATGAAAACTACACCGCAAAATTTTGGTTTTGGGAATTTGTTGAAACAATTCGAAAGGTCTCTTTGACATCTTTAGTGATCTTTATAGGGGGCGACACCAGGCATTATGTAATAACGGCTGGCTTAATGGCGGGTCTGTATGGGACGTACGTTACTTTTAAGATACCTACGGTGGATATGTTCGATAACAAGTTGATGGTAGCATCCCTCGCCGTCACGTTCGTCAACTTGACGATAGGATGTGTCTGTCGAATTCCTTACGAAGGTCTTCCTTACAAAGCCGAGAAATACATGGAACACTTGGTGTTCAAGACACTGGTTATTGGCTCTAACTCCGTAGTGATTCCACTTCTTGTGGGTAAGTCAAAAACTAATTTATTCTACACAAAATTTTAAGTAAAGTAAGAGGCAACTTGCCTCAAGAGAAGACCAAGATAGGAGAGTTCGTCCCTTATACATGCCCTATATTTTACTCTTTCAACGATGATTTGTTCAAAATTATTCGTACAGTAGATCAACCACAGACAGTAAGTATTTATAATTGTAATTCATGAGACGGCATTGTCAATTGATGAACTAAATTTGTATTTTTACATCATCATCATCATCAACAACAGAAACCTTAAAAAAACAAGAATAACCAACACCATAGTTTACCTATATCTTGCCTTTCTCCACTTCTCCATTTTTTTCTTATGTTGTTAGCTTCAAAAACGTTTGTAATAATAAAAAATGGAGTAAATAAATAAATAAATAAATAAATAAAAATACACCAACATGCTTTTCGCATCGGTGCCGGTACAGTAAGATACCCACAAAAACGTAAAAAAATATCTCGAGACTCTGGACTTCAACGAAGCCTCTTAGTGATTTTATAATGTTGTATGATACATGTTTATTGAACAGTATACATAGTTGATTTAGGTGGTCACCGATGACCTGTTACAGTTAAGTTGGACCTGAGATCTGAGTTGCTATGATTACCCCAGATTGGCGGGAAAGGGGACACTGTTGTGCAGTGTATGTAATGAGTTTTCGAACACCTACTTTAATGAAAGCTGCGAACTCTGTTTATTTTAGCTGGTGTTCCTAAAATGATTTCACTCTCTTACAATGAAGTTAAAGTTAGTTTTCTTTTCTTCTGTGAGAGATAAAAGGTTTAAAGATGGAGCGAGCCCATAAAACGAAGAACACGCTGTGTTTCAAAAGTTCTTAACGAGTAATGGCGTGTGCTTATCCTGAACAAATGATTAGTTAAATAAACATTTCGTTTATTTGATAACTTCAATAACTAAATATTATTGAAAATACAAACATATTTTCACTTTGCAGCTCAATACTTTGAATACATCTACCGTTACATAATAGAGTGGCGTAAAAATCCGCAATGGTCGTTTTCGTGTATTTTCGCCTTGTTTCTGCCTTTTAATGAGTTGCGAAGGAAAGTAAGAGGATTTGCTGGAAGGGATTTTCTGCACCAACAACTGAACTCCGGAACAGTTGACATGCCATCGGTGTCCAACACCCTGAAAGAAAACGCAGCAGTTAATTTTGCTATTGAAGACATTGAAGAAGATGATATCGACGAAACCAGCTCGATGAAAGAAAGCTGGGCAGTTAACTTGGCTACTAAAGACATTGACGAAGACGACACCGACCAAACCAGCGCTATGAAAGAAAGTGGAGCAGTTAACTTTGCTATTGAAGACGACGATATCGAACAAGCACAAGCAAGAAATGGTGACGAAATGGCAACCCCCAAGTGGAAGGGAATTGAGGAAGGTTTCTTCACAAACGCCAAGATCCGGATTCGTGAGATGCCAAGGGATGAATTTGATACACAATTTTAATAGGCCATTTTCGATATATTAAAATTCTAACTTGACTCCGAGGCTTAGGGGAATGAAACAAAAGAAATTGATTTTTCATTCCTGAACCTCGATGTGATTTCTTTCGTTTTATTCCCCTAAGCCTCGGAGCCAAGAAAGAATTTTAATCAGTTTCGAAATACGCCTATTAGTGTTTCAAAATGTATTGTTTAATCGAATGGACGATGCTGAAAGAAACTCTCATTGACATTAGTATAGTTAAAAATAGTTTAAACTCTGGATGGAACACACGTGCACTTTTGGACACCATCGCGTGATTGTGCTGGGATAGAGGGGGACAGGGTGGAGAGGGAGGTGGTTGGCATCCGAATTCGCAAGGGTTCTGTTAATTGTAAGTATAATAGTTTATCGAATGGGGATAGATCAGGGGATAGATAGATCATGAGGACCCTCATACCCTAGATACTTGTCGCTCGGTCATTTGAAATGACCGAACTTTGATCTCGACTAAAGATAAGACAATAGAATTCGTTGACAGATCTCGCAGTAAGTTTTCCCTATCTCTTCAGTAAAGGAATGTAAAATCTCATTCACACGTCAACGGTAGCAATTAATTGAAACGCGATCTTCCTGAGGTCTCCCGTAAACGAATGTAGAATTTTATTCACACGTCAACATTTGCAAATATTTCAAATATTTCAAACGCTAGTGTTATAAAAAAGGACAGGCTAAACACGACTCCCACTCGTCGCAAAAAGTATTTTAAAAGCCTAAAGTGTAAAGCTTTCCCAGTAAGACTTCAGAGAGGATCGCGCCTTTAGATCACAGTTAAGGACTTGTTCTCTTCGATGATACAAACATTTTGATCTCGGCGGATTATCTCTCATATTGATAGGAGGATTCATGCTGTCCAGAGCCGTTAGAATTATTTCATTTCTTTATGCCGTTATTCGGTGCTATAGCTCTATTGGCATACATTGTGGTTTCTTTGGCTCACTTTTGTTGCAAGATAAATACTTATCGGCTAAAGTTTGTTATCGTTTTGAAAGTGCTAGGATCGTTAAATTTCCCAGGCCGTGATTAAATGTCTAAAGTCTGCGGCGTGCAAGACTTGAGAGAAAGTGTTTCCGGCATCACGGATATGGGCGTCTTAGATCCGACTCTCAAAAAGCAAAAAAGCAACACAATCTGCAACATAGTTACGTTGCTGTTTTGTAAATCTCACGGATGCTAGTAAATTCTTCAGTCCTTTCCTTAAGTAAGGAATGAACATAATTTAATGTCTTTGTGTGTTATTTTCCCTTGTCGAAAGTTTAATTTATTACTTTTTTGTTGCGACAAACTAATTTTAAGACAGTATGTGTAGCTTACATGAAGGTTTACCGCTAATAAAGACTCCGGACTCGATGCGCCTGCGATGCTCTTTATCTCACAGGACACCGGCAAGTTGTACATTTGTACGATTGTACCGCGCTCGTTTCCATAATTCTTTTTATTGAACTCTAAAGCGAAGGCGTGATGCGTGCTTGGTTTAACTGTTTAGAACCTACATGGATTCATCATTGCTACACTGGCAATCGTATTAACTCAAAGAGGGGCCGTTTATAGAAAGATTCACGTGGAAAGATCACATCCGTAAGGTGAGTCATTGGATTGATTATTATCCTCTTTCATCCCCATTTTTCCCACCACATCACTGCCCAGTGGGCTGACATAATAACCATAGCCTTCTCGCCTTTAATAGTTATTCACAAGTAAGCTCAACTTATGACTGCCTTTTTTATGTTGTTGCTGTTTTCTTCAATTCATCGCGAGACACCAACATTTATTTCTTGTGACAAGAGCAAACACAAACTGTCGAAAGCTGTCATCTTGGCAGTCCTGCTAATAAAGGTTGTGCCGTCCTAAGAGCAGGAATGGTTTGAGTTCTTTTCTCATTTTTCTTTCCAAACGTTATTGCTACAAGAAGGCTTTGGCAATTACATAAGCTTATGTACAACCATTAAGCTTATATTCATAAAAGTAGAAAAAAACACTTAAAGCTTATAGAAGGTTAAAAGGGGGAAAAGGTTAAAAGTCTATGCTTCAAAATACAAAACCTAAAAATTCAATGCCTGGTTTCAAGACAGTGTCCAAATACAAAGGTTTTCTAGTTCACCAATTATTATATTCACAAGTACCTATGTTTTTGTTGTTTTCACCAACTGATCACAATATGCCAGCATTTATTTCTTGTGACAAGAGCAAACAAACTGTTGAAAGATGTGTCATTATGCATGGCAGTTCTGCTAATAAAGGATGCGCAATCCTAAGAGCCGGAATGGTTTGCTGTTGTCACAATGAAAACAAAATATATCTATTTTATTTATTAGTCCGAGTTTCTATTCTTCCTTTTAAAACCGTGAATATGCGCAAGCATAATTAACGGGTTATCGGTAACGGTGGCTAAACCACTTTCTTGCTCGCTCATTCCATCACTCAGCTGTAAACTAAGTGACGTAATGCTTTGTTACGAATGCGTTTTGTAACAACGTGAATCCAGCAATAAAAATAATTAATTTGTTGTAAACGAATATATTTTTCAACCGAGACACACGTTTTGATGCATTAATCCACCTTGATGTTCCTTGATGTTCCTTGATGGCCGAGTGGTTTAGAGTCGGGAATTGCAATCGGGAGGCCCGAGTTCAAGTCATATTCAGGACCCTTCTTTTTTCTTTCTTTGGACTGGACATCGTGAAAGTGATGTACTGTTGTTGTTTTTTTGTGTTCGTCAAAAATCCTTGTTTTAATTTTAAAAAGATATCGAACCGTGTCAGTGTGAAAACATAAGTTTACCGCGATATTACGTTGTGTTAGCATTTCTTATTCACAAGTTGGCTCTTAGCATAGTCGCTACCATAATTAATTATACAAACATTGACCAAATTAAATCTTTGAAAATGGAATTAAGTGTCAATCGTTTCCAGTCATAGAGTGTAAGGGAATTTGATTGCCATTTTCAATGCTCACGGTTGGATTTTGTTTCACCTGCCAATCAAAGCAACTCTGCTCGCAGGGCAGAAGAGAAAATGTTTGAAAGAATAGGTAATAAGATACATGAACAATTGCATCGGCTGTGGCAGTGCAAGTAAAACTTCCTTAATTGTCATTTTTTTCATGCTTTGAGCTGTTTTATCTAACAGCATTATATCTAGCAGAGCTCACTTTTTATTTAATGATAACACATTTTGACCCTAAATTACTGCTCAATATTATTCACTAATCCAATTGGTCTTACAAAATGCTCATTCTCCCGAGTTCCAAAATTAACATTCAATGTTTTACATGTGAAATATTGCTTGATAATCGGTTTAGCACTTAAGGAAGCTGGTAGCTTAACATGTTTTTATTTGTCAAAAGGATGCTCATGCATGTGAATTAAAGGGTTGAGGGTACCACTTTACAGTATGATTGAATAAAATCCTAAAGTGATTTCTATCAGTATCTCTGGGTTACACCGTACTGTTGAGGACGCCACTTTACGGTGGCTTCTTTTCAGGCTTCTGGCATCCAAACATTTTCTTGAACTTTGAGCAATAGAATTTACATGCACACCATGGTATTGGTGTGAAGAGACTGTTCAGTATTACACTAATAGTTAAGGTCTTAATCATCAACACACAAGACTAGGTGGGTTCTCAGGAAAACCCACCAAGTTTAAACTTCTTTTATTTGTTCTGACACAGTGATCTTTACCAAACGAAATACTATAATATAGAGCAGTTTTCAATTGAGTGTTGTAAAACCACTGAAACCAAACCACTCAAACCACCAACCACCAAAGCAATCAGAACTTGAAGCAAATACATGTGGCTAGTGCCAAGTCGAGAGTGGAAAAACGTGTGCAAAAAAGTTGCAACTGGTTTTACTTCTGATTGGTTAGGAAAGTGGCTTAAGATTTCAGAGCCAATAACAAAGTGTGTCAATGCAAAATCAATTTATTTCAAAATTACTTTCGACACACAATTGAAAACCACTATATCAAAGTATCTTTTTGCAGAAACGTCATGAAAATTTAGCATTCAGTTAATGTTAATGGTATCAGGCATGTGGGTACACCCTTTTTTTTCTTTCACCATTCTTTTCTAATTTGCAAGCATGGCCATCTACATAAAGGTTTGGGTTATGCATTTGTTTTCAGACTGATTTCACTAACATTGGCAGTGGGCTGACTTAAAGGAGCTATGTGATGGTGATTTTGAGGTTTTTGGGTCAAAACTGCCCAAATTAAAACTAAGTACCTTTGTTGTACACAGAATGCTTATAGAACACTAAGAGGAAGATATCAAGTGAATTTTCGAAGAGAAAATTGACCATAATTAATATATGTTAAGACAGAGGTGATAAGCTTGGAAAAATGTGCCCAATTTTTTCTAGATGCTATCCATTTCCATCCTGGCCATTTGCAGGCCAAGACACTAATTTTTACTCTTACAGCACTGGTAGAAAATTTTTTAACAAAACTGGATCCTTTTTTTAGGATTTTCACTGAAATATAGATGTATTTTGACTTTTTAAAGTAATACTAAAAATGGCGACAAAGCCCCTTTAAATACGTAGGGTTTCTAACCACAGCCTTCTCACTAATTTATTACTCATGGGCGATAATTATTTTTGTTTTGGCTTTTGACCAACTGATTTCAAGACACTGACATTTTTATTAACCCTTTCCTGCCTGAGAACCACTATAGTGGGCCCCTGATTAATAACTTGTTTCACGGTTCAGCGCATGTGCACAGATTAAAATGCTTTATTCGCTATCTTACCAATTTGATCAGTTAAAAAACCACTCATATTAACTTCAATAATCACATATTATAATTTAGTCCAAACAAAGCAAAGGATGACCAAAATTCACAGAAAATTACAACGGATCGCACCAACAGTCAACACTGAATTAAACCTTTGACCCGTAGGATTTATTCTACGCTCTGGTGGCTTTCATGGCGCACATGGCTGTGTATAATCATCCATTCAATCAGCTAAATGACTGCGACATTTTCATGGGCAAATTTCCTGCCAGAGTTATCTACTCGCTTCCAATTGGCCTAAACAATGAGTTACGTCATAGCTTGCACATGCGCCGAACCGTGAAACCCTCCCTTTAAGGTCTTAATTTTATTTCAATGAAATTTTGACATCAAACTCATGAGAACCCTCAAGCCTTAGATACTCGATCTTCGGTCAACTAAACCGGCCAATTATGCAATATAAAACAATGGATGTGTTGATAGCTCACGCAATATGATTCACTATAGGCCTTAGCAAATGCTTGTTACATTTTGATGCATGATTAGTACTTCTATGTTACATCGAACTGTATGAGGCGTGCCACCCGCCAGTTCAGATGGACAATAATAATTAAGTGCAAGCTGGCTGCATGATTAGTACTTTTATGTTACATTGAACTGTATGAGGCGTGCCACCCGCCAGTTCAGATGGACAATAATAATTAAGTGCAAGCTGGCTGCATGATCAGTACTTTTATATGTTACATCGAACTGTATGAGGCGTGCCACCCGCCAGTTCAGATGGACAGTAATATTAAGTGCATGCTGGCTGCATGTTTAGTACTTTTATGTTACATTGAACTTAGTAAATGCATGTTACATTTTGATGCATGATTAGTACTTTTATGTTACATTGAACTGTATGAGGCGTGCCACCCGCCAGTTCAGATGGACAGTAATATTAAGTGCATGCTGGCTGCATGTTTAGTACTTTTATGTTACATTGAACTGTATGAGGCGTGCCACCTGCCAGTTCAGATGGACAGTAATATTAAGTGCATGCTGGCTGCATGTTTAGTACTTTTATGTTACATTGAACTGTATGAGGCGTGCCACCCGCCAGTTCAGATGGACAGTAATATTAAGTGCATGCTGGCTGCATGTTTAGTACTTTTATGTTACATTGAACTTAGCAAATGCATGTTACATTTTGATGCATGATTAGTACTTTTATGTTACATCGAACTGTATGAGGCGTGCCACCCGCCAGTTCAGATGGACAGTAATATTAAGTACATGCTGGCTGCATGATTAGTACTTTTATGTTACATTGAACTGTATGAGGCGTGCCACCCGCCAGTTCAGATGGACAGTAATATTAAGTGCAAGCTGGCTGCATGATTAGTACTTTTATGTTACATTGAACTGTATGAGGCGTGCCACCCGCCAGTTCAGATGGACAGTAATATTAAGTGCATGCTGGCTGCATGATTAGTACTTTTATGTTAGGTCGAACTGTATGAGGCGGGCCACCCGCCAGTTCAGATGGACAATAATATTAAGTGCAACTAGCTGGCTGCATGATTAGTACTTAAGTGGTCTTGGAAAGATCTGTTCATTGAGATAATAAAAGTGTACTCCTCTGATATCTGTGATATGGTTGACCACCCCTACAACTTTTTGCACTTTTTTGTGTACTAGAACACATGAGTGCTTCTGTTATTCTATGCATTTAGAGCTTCAAAATAAGCTATAGCTTAGGGTATACCAAGTATATGATCAAGTTTCCACTCTATCAGGAGTAAAAACAGGAGAAAACAGTTTAAAGTTCCCTTAAGTTTCTTGTTTAAAGTAAACTGACCATTAAGTCTCATCACAAATTTTCAGGCCAGTAATAGCCCCCTTTAAAGGGTGATTTTTTTTAGTACACTAACAGCTATGACCATTTTCCCAAGCAGCAACTGTACATATCACAGAAGTCAGTGATTCCATAACTCTTGTTGTTGTTGGTTTATTTGCAGGATTGGCATCCAAGCACTTTTGAGCATTGGCATAATTTAGTAAAAGTGGAATTTATTGCTTTATATGTTGCTGTTGTAGTTCAATTTTATCCTAAATATTATTGGTTTAACATATCTACTCGATATAACATTTTGCAAAGGGAATCAACATCACTGGCTTTGCTACAGATGGCACTATTCAGTACTTTGGAAACAATGTGAGCCACCATCAATGGTTAACAGTGCACTTCTTTGCTGGAGGAAATAAAGAAACAGTAAAAATAAAAGTAGAAATTTCCCCTCTGTGTTTAGAGCTTGTATATTGGTATGGGGGTCATTTTTTTTAGGTGTAGCATTTGGCAATTTTTGTCAAATAATGGGTATGTTGTGCCTTCCGGTCTAACAATGTGTATAGATTTTCCCATTTCGTTTTAAAAAATAAGGAATAAATGAAATGACACCCCCCCGGACTAATGCCCTCGTGATGAACACTGCAAGATCATGTTAGCCATGTTTATGTTCAGCGTGGACTTAATAATGTCGCCTTCCAGTCAATTTCTCTTCTTCGATACCTAACTTCTTCTATTTTTACTCTAAGAGAGTCGTACCTTGGTCCTTGGTTCTGTCCAGGGTCCTTCTTTTATTATGCTGTTCGGCTAATTCCTTCCATTTGCCAAAATAAATACGAACCAATTTTGTTTTCCAATTTCTCTCGTCTCCCGTTCATTTGCAGCCCACAACAACCGTTTCCTTTTGTTTGTTTGTTTTTCGTGTCGCATTAGGACGATCCTACGTATTTCTTCGATTGGATTTTCAGGAAAGTATCGTTGTATGGTCACTCTTTCGAAGCGCGCGCTTTCCTCTCAATTCCCGCTTAATATAAAGCTCTACTATACTGCGATCGCCACTCGGTCCCCCTGCGGCTTACGTGTGTGCCCGCGATTCCATACTCCGAAATAACAAATTCGAATGGGCAGCGGCTTATCGCAAAACAATGATAAAAAATTAACTGGATCAACAAAGGACGGTAATAAGATTATAAGCTTATTTGGACTCCAAAAATAACGCAAGTTTTGATGTACATTACATGTACAGTGATGACAAACACGAGTCACGACTCCTATCTACGTGTAATAGAAACGAGCACTTTGTATATAATTTGCGCAATTTGAAGCCCACCAGGACATGGAATGAACAAATTGCCTTGCAATTTGGGATATCAAACACCAGGAAGAGTGAATAACGTTATCAACTGAATAGCACAAATGGTTCCACTGAATAGTGACTTTTTTCAATGTATAGCGTTATCCAGCTGTAGCCTGAGGCTAGATTCCGGAAATATGTATATCGATCGCACCCGATGATGAAGTATGTTTAAAATAATTTGTCTCGTACAGCGATTTTCTTTGTTAACGAAAATCTGTAAGCCTGGCCGAAATTAAGTTGTTCTGAGCACGCCCACGATATTTTAATATCTTTGGCCGGGCAAGAAATTGATACCGTGCCTGCATGTTTCGGGACGACCAGATGTGAGGAAAGGGGAATGCCACGAACAATTTGTTTTCATTCAGACCGCAACCTGTGTGCAACAAAATCTCTCAGTTAAAATATTTGGCACGTGCGAGCGAACTGATGGCTTCCACGGAACGTTAATGACTTACCGGGTCTAGAAACACATGATTCACTTACATATGTTCACTCTCAAGTTATCATTGCCCGACCTTTTTATAATTTAATAACCTTTCGATGACCGATAGCGTTGACAAAGGCGACACCTCATCAAATTACTTAACTTCATGATTGGTTCAAAGGAGTGAACAAATTTGTCAGTTCTCACAGTGGGAAATTTCTCGATAATCCCTTTAGGCGAAGCGTCCTTAGCAACTCTAGCGTCATGCGGTGTCCAAAAAAAACCCTGTGAGGGTCCTCATGATATAGTATTATGTGTTCCCCAAGGCATCCCTAGGTTTTCGCAACGTGTGTCACATGAACGGTTGGGATGTATAATATAATGACTGTTTCGATAGTCTCCTACGCAGCCATTATTAGGGATCGTCACGCAACGCTCCTCCTCCGCCCACCAAGTTGGTTGGGAAGGAGCGTTGCGTGACGAGCCCTAGTAACGGCTGCGTAGGAGACTACTGTTTCGACAGAGTCCAAAACAAAATTCACTGTCACTTTCAAACGAAACTTGTCTCGTTGCATATCGCGCTTATGATTCACGAGCCCAAAGATTAAGGACTCCGCTTACAGTCTGTATGCCCATGTTTGAAATTCGGCCGTGACATCTTCCCAGTGGCAATTAACCGAATTACCACAAAACTTTAACCAAGAAGATTGCAAATGTTCTTAAACTGAAATAAATCCTGATTTCGTTGGTTTCAATCGACAGCGGCTTCTGTTTATCTAAAACAGCCAAAATGTTATTGAGTGTACCATTATATATCAATTATAAAGCATTATATCTGGCGGGTGCTCCTAAAATTTTTTTGTTAGGGGTGTACGGCCATTTTCGGACCAAAACGAGCGATTTTCCTCCCATTTCAAAATGAAAAATAAAGGGATACCATTTCCAAACTGGAGGGGAAAATGTCCATGTTTCAGTCCAAAATGACAAATTATACATCCATTTCATATATACCGATATAACTTTAGCGGAGTACCTGCGTAAATAAAAATTATCTCGTCATTAAAAAGGACGAGTTTCCGTTTTTAATGTGTTTTTTTTTGCTCGTGTGGTGTTCAAGCTTTGAGAAGACCTTTTCATGCCTGCGCTTAACTCTTAAACGTTTAATAACCATTGTCCTCGTACCGTTTGTGACGTGATCACCTTTCACGACAAAAGCTGTTTTTGCTTATCTATCTCAGATGCAGTGGGAAAAAATCTTACAAACCGACCTAAATGACAACTATGGGATAAATTCGGCCAGAGTTACAGCCCGGAGATCTCACAAATATTACTAATACTAGTGTATCGAATAGATAGTGAATGGTGCAGCAAAATCACTGGATAAACGAAAGAAATTTTTTTTACACGGCAGCACCGTGTGACGAAACCTCATTAAAATTTTCTTCTGTCTCATATTGCATGGTAAAAACAATGGGGCGTAATGACACGCTAGTAAGCGAAATGGCACTTCCGCCGTGTGAAAATGTACACTAGAAATATGGAATTCCAACCACTGCAGAGCTCTTGCTGGACTTGCCACATCGACTGCGAATCCCCCGAGAGCGCGACGAAGTCGCGAAAAGTGACCACCCAACCACCCAAAACGAAAAAACGGAAACCGGACTTTGAGAAAGTCTAAACTCTCGCTTTTCTCGCTTTAAAATTCGCGTTGTAAACTTCACCTTTAAATCTTCTGCTTCAATAGTTTTTAAACAAAACACAATCGCAAATGTCAATATGAAGACTGAAGGTTCCTTTTGCAAAATAACCTTCGTAAGACAACAAGCGAGAGTGTATGCAAATTTATTGTTGAAGTTCGAATGGAGGAAAAAGATCGACAATCTAGCCATTAATCGTTGCAAGAATCGATGATGAGGACATTTGACATTCCTTCTAATTTATAACAAAAAAAGTGCTGTGACTTGTACGGGATGAAAAGAATATTTCGCGGAAATAATCACAGAACACCGAGACGGCCGTGACCAAAAGCGCTCTTGATCCACGCCCAGGTAGCCTGCGAGCAAGCTCTCGGGCTCGGGGTTTGAGAGAGCGGAGAGCGAGAGCTTGCAACGATGTCTCAGAAATTTGAATGCCGCCCCCAATACTTCCCGTGGCTTCCCGCTGTCCGAGCTGTCAGAATTTGGCCAATCAGCGCAAACCGGAAACGATTGTTAATGTCAACAAACATGTAACAGTCCACGTGAAAAAAAAAACGGAACTTGCTCGCAGCAAGTATGGCAAATATAGATCTGTGTAGGGAGAAAACCGAAAGCAGAAGATCCAAACGATTTAATATTGTAGATATTGTAAAGCTTCGTTAAAACTTCGCTAGCGTGTTTATAATTTTGTGAATCGCGAGATGTTTTTTATTGAAAAGGTTTCAAATTACTTTCGAACATATGCAAATTGCGTGGTGAACAAAAATAAATAAACTAAATAGCACCGGCCAAAACACTAGAGCTCTTTCGATAGCTGTTCAAATGGCTGGAAATCTTTCATCTAAACGGGTACTAACATTCGCCGTTCGAAAGGGTGAAGATTTTTTTTAAACGTTTAACAGCCGCCGTTTGAACGGTTGAATATTTTTTCCCGTTAACTTTCAGCGTGAGAGGTCACAATTTTCTCGGCTGACCCAAACAAAAGCTGAAACTTCGCCGATCTTAATTCTTCATTAGATACATCGGCAACAGAAGCCGCAGACATTCCAATACTTCTGGCTTCTGCTACCTGGTCGTCGATGATGCGTTGTAATGGACAGACAACCAACACTGTTTGATGCTGCCTCCTTTCAATTTGCAGCCGCGGCAGCAAACAGTTGAAATATAAAGCTTTTGCCATAGCCCGTCAGCAAAACAGTGAGGACATCACTGCCTTTAAGTAGTGCTTCAACTGCTTGACGTTGCCCGGGTTTCAATTCCGAAGGAAACTTCACATATTTTGAAAAATTCTCGCACGCTTTATGAATACAATCTCCTCCGCTCTCCGTGATTTTGTTTTCTTGATCACGCACGACGCACGAACAATGATGACGTTATTATCCAATTAAATCTCAACCAATCAGCATTTTCCGCTAGCTTTCACGGGTTAAACATTCAAATTTCTGAGACATCGTTGCAAGCTCTCATTCCTTTCCCTCCCCCACCCCCTCCCCCCCCAAAAAAATTCCAAACCCGAACCCGAGAGCTTGCTCGCAGGCTAACGCCCAGGCTGAAGATAAGAGAACACCGTCACGATGTACAGGGTATTGTGTTACAGACTCGACCGTCACGTTCCCATACAAAACCCAGAGACAAACCCTATAAATCGAGTCTTGTAACACAACGCCGCTTATATCGTGACGGTGTTCTCTTGTCTTTAGCCTGAACTGCCTCTGATCCACGTAAGTGTTTAACGAAAATTGCATGCCGACAGAGCGCAGTGCATTCTGGCTAAACGGGGTGCATTCTGGCTTAACGTAATGCATTCTGGTTAAACGCAATGCATTCTTGTAAAAAATTAAAGTGATGAATTCGAGAATTCGTCCTAGCTTTACATACTTTCTGCTCCGCAGCAAAAATCAAACGAAAATTTAGCTTTCCTGGCGATTGCTACTTAATCCTCGTACAAATTCCACTTCCTTAGTGTTTACGTGGAAATGTTTCCAATGTTTAGACACCACCACCAGCTGAGAAACAACACAAGAAAGGAAAAAATATTAAAAGAACGGGAAGTATTAAACGTATTGTGACGCTTAGGAAAGAGTCGTTTAACTTTACTTAAACGGGAATACGGCAGTGGTTTCAACTAACAGGAACACCACGCGATCAAAACTATTAAGAATCTTAATAATAACTGTGTTAACCTTTCTAAGTGTTACGCCAGTGGTGGGGCAAGCTTAGATCCCCTCCCCCCCCCCCCCCCCCACACACACACACACACACACACACACAAAGAAATCCACCCACTCCCGCTCCCTTTGCCGCTCCTTTTGCTTTGCTGCGCTGGAAGAGACTAAGGCCCAAAGGTTCATTTTTCGCACTCCTTTTACATTTTCATTCCTTACCTATTTTTTGCCGAGTTCCCACATTACAGAAATCTGGATCTGGTGTGGCCAATATAGGCGCGGGTCAAAGGGGACGGTAGCCCGGCTGAAATGGAGGGAGGTGAATATAATAGAGTTTAAACTCATATGAAATCGATGAGAGTATATGACTTTTGCAGGAGTACGATGATCATAATGATTATAAAAAACTGAGCTGATTTAAACACTTAAATAGCACATGGCAACTAGAAAATAGACATGTGAGTTACGGGTCAACCAAGAGTAAGAGTTGGAACTCAGGGAACACAAAAGAACAAACAAATTTAGATGAGTATATCAGGAGTATATCAGGAGCATAACGGTTGCAAGTAAAATGAAGCCAAATCATCCCTCTCTCTGTCGTTTCAGCTGGACCAGTGGGCTTCAAAACTGGCGTAACATGTTAGTTCATTGTATAACTAAAAAGAAAAAAAATGAGAAAATCTCAGGTCTAAGTACGTCACTTATAAGACAGCCAGTAATGTTTTGTAGCCTCAAGATAGTCATATTATATTGTAGATTAAGTGACGTTCATGTTCCCGGCAAACATGTTTACCAAATTACCATGTACAATCTTAACATGGCAGATAGTTTGATATTACGGCGATTCAGTTGGAACTCCTCCAGGCGTTGTCCCGTCTCCTTACAAATTTCGGCAACAAACCCTATGATTACACTTGAATAATCAGTTTAAGGAAATTTAAGGAAACATGTTTTGCTTGTACAGTTATAAGATAGGTAAACCGTACAGTGAATTAAGAACACAGCGCTGTGCATTGCATAGTGTATAGCTTACAACGTTTTCGTTTGATGTAATATGGCCCAGGCCGGGGGTGAGAAAGGGAGGGGGGGGGAGGGGGGGAGGGGGGGGAGGGGTGGGGGAGGGGGGACTCAGGTATAATAATGACGCGGGGAGGTGGGAAGACCTTGTTTGATCTCAGCCGGGACTTTTTTGGGGTTGGAAATTTTGGGGTGACTTTTTTTGGGGTGAAAGATTTTAATGTGGATCTTTTTTGGGGTCGGCAAACAGCATAACCTTTTTATACACAGAGAAATGGAACTTTTGGGGGTAGCGTTTTGGGCCGTTGGACTTTTTTGGTCTAACAATTTGGCCTCATTCGCACTTCTCCATTGCTATTATAGCTGAGTACCTCTCCCCCTGGGGATACAGCTTTGATGAAATCCAATCAGTTCAACGGTTTGTTGATCATTAATTAAGACGTGGTCCAATCGGTCGTCAGCGAGGAGTTTTAAGCAAACAACGAAAACAATCTATTGTATTTAATTGGTGATACACTGCAAGGCCTGGTTGTAAACAGGCGTCGAAAGAAAGAACTATCGTTCCTTCTAGGAAGAAAAGTGAAAATTCTAATCAGCCATGAAACATGTTTGCCGGAAGAAGCTTTTTTGTCATGGATAATTTCAATGCTAACACTGGTAATCGGAGTGTGTTATCGATGGAAGGTACGGGTTAAGTGAGTTTTAATTGCCATGTAAAGAAATTCTTTCATTAAAGCTTGTTTATGACCTAAAAATTGTGTTGTGTATTGATGTAAGTTATACGGCATTATTCGAAATTCAACCTTGCATTTCTTTTTCTTACTTATTTATTATATTTTTTCTTAGTTATTTGCCTGTTTTCTTGACGTAAAATGCAGCAATTAACTTAAATGCATCGGGATTTACAATTGCAAAACAAAAATATTAACAAAATATTAATACCAGCAAACTCGGACCGTTCAAATTGGGTATTGACTTGTCAAATGTATATTCAGACCGTAATAGCCCATTACTAAGGGTAATAACTTTTTTTCAACTTTATGTGACACAAGCTTACAAAATAAGATGTACAAAAGGAAAAAGGCACGAACAGGACGGGAAGCCGCCCTTCCCAAGAAAAAAGAAAACACAAGCATCAACTTGAACAGACTAGCAATGAAATAAAACCTGTAAAAACGGTAAATCAAAGCTAAAACAAATTGCAGAAACGTTGTCATAGAAAATACCAAACACCAAATAGGAGTTAATTAATTAATGATATTCGCAGAGGTATTCTTTCCCATGCATACCTTTCAACAGATATTTCTTCCAAACAAATTTCTATCAAATTTTTATCCACTGATAATATAATTAAGGTAATTAATAAATCGTTGGAATGTCGCTGTCGCTATCTTTCTTCGCTGTACTGTGACCCATCTTGCCGGTTCTCCCTCTAAAGCTTGTTTATTTCTAAAGCATGATTATCTGATTTCAGAGTCTAAATTTATTTCTTCAGTGTGACCATAGCAATGTTTAAAATATTCTATTGTTTATTTAGTTTTCTATTTGTGTAATAATAATAATAATAATAATAATAATAATAATAATAATAATAATAATAATAATAACATAATAACATACCTACAATAATAACATACCTACATTGGAACATCTGCAAAGAGCTAAATATAAACATAGAAGAGAAATGGTATGAGCATGAACCCCATACAGTAACGGAAAAATACAACATCACAGTCTTGTGGGATATGCCAATACAGACAGATTGTGAGATAAAGGCCAACAGACCAGACATTGTTATAAAAGACAAACAGGATAAAAAATGCCTACTCATTGATATGTCCATACCCACTGAAAAGAACACCGCAGTTAAAGTTACCGAAAAGCTCTCAAAATATAAAGATCTCGAAATCGAGATTGAACGAATGTGGGGGATGAAGGCCACAACGATCCCAGTTGTGATTGGAGCACTGGGACTAATAAAAAAGGGCTTGAAGAAATACATCAAACAAATCCCGGGTAACATCAAATATTACTGAACTATAGAAGATTACACTATTAGGAACATCACACATCCTAAGAAAGGCACTCTCCATCAAGTAGACTTCTACCTCATTTTAGCCCTAGGCCCAAGGAATGGGCTCGGCTACTATGTTGTAATGTGGCATAAAGTTAAAGGAGATATAATAATAATAATAATAATAATAATAATAATAGCGTAAATTCGTTTAGTTTATTATATATATACATATTTTAATTCTACTTTTTATTGTATATAACCCGTGCTCCGGTTTGTCTCTTGTTTTAGAACTTTGAACATTTTGCATATTTTAGCGTAAATTTGTTTAGTTTATTATATATATCCATATTTTAATTTTATTTTTTATTGTATATATTTTTTAACTCTAATCTCACTAGTTGGAGCACAGGTCATGCCTATGCGCCCTGTGTTCCCTTTAACTGTATAGCATACAGATAGTTTTTACTGCTTATAATAATAAAACAGAAAACAGCATTGATGGGTACAGCAAAGATCCTGAGAAAGGTGCTGTCTTTGTAAGAGGAAAGAAAGTAAAGTCCTGGAACCCATGGTGACATGTTGGAACCCGCTTCCAGGAAAAATCAACCAGACAGAACATCGTGCCTGAGCCTTAAAGGAATAAACACATAATAATAATAATAATAATAATAATAATAATAATAATAATAATAATAATAATAATAATAATAATAATAACTTTATTGAAGTGTCGACACTGTGACTGACATAAATCCTACAAAGTAAAACAAATACATCTAGTATCTAATGTAAGTATCTAGAATATTTAATAGCAAAATGCAAAAGAAAACTATTTTCTGTCATTTCGTGTCGTTGTCAGTATAAACAAATTCGGCATTTTCCTTAAGGTCACACTACCAGCCACGAAAAGCCCTTACTAAGGGATAAGGAATGTTTGGCTTTGGAACGCGTTAGAACCCTCGGGCGAAAACGCCCATTTCCTATATTCCCCTGGTAGAGTGAAATGCTTGTGTACGTGCGCTAAAAATCGGATCGAATTGAATTAATTCAAATTATAAATTTTATTATTTCTTATTTTCTAAATTTCCCAAACTTCTCTTTTTTCCCTCCATTCTCCCGAAAATCATCCTAAAATTCATAAGACAAAACACTGATCGGCGTTTTTGGAATGCTTGAAACTTTAATTAAATGTTTTCATTACGCAATCTTAAAGAGTGCAAAATATGACATTAACCCCCAGTTTAACTTCTAAGAGTGCCAAAAATCAAAATTCAAGAAAAATCCCAATTCATTTTTTGTTAGGGAAAAAATATTGAAATACAAATGGTACCATGCAAAAGTTCTGCCAAAGAAGTTTCATTTGAATGACTTGAATGGCCACATCATAGGATTTCGTCCACAGACTCAAAAGTTAGAACCGGACATTACATGTCTTCATAATTGACCGTCTGGAAGTGAAAGGATTAACTATAATCCTTCTTTAATGAAGTTTTACTTCCACTGCATATACTTAAATTTGTGAACGTTGGAACATAATTGATATAATCCACCGTTGGAGCGATGATATAAAAAATAACTCGTGTGTTTATTTATTTAGTCTAACCAAAGTGACAATTACCACGATCGTTCCGCCGTTACTAAGTTCATTTATCTTCACGACCAAAATAGTACAAGTCCATCCTCTGACAACAATCTTTGGAGTTTAATATCCAGTTGCAAGGCTACTAGCGCAAAATTTGCTTCATAAAACTGCCTTTTTTCCTCGGAAGGTTCCTCTCGGGGCTCAGCTTATCCAAAAGTTTATGAAATATCGTCTCCACGTTGAGATTAAACTTAGCCGAGGTAGCGAGCCACAAGCATTTCCACTTTCCCTCCAAATGAACACAAGCACTGATTTTAAGGCCGTACGAGTTATGGAATGTCGGCTCCGAGAGGTTTGGCAGATCAGATTTGTTCGACACAATAATTACGGGTATTTTCCGGTTCCTGTCATCACAACATTTCGTGATTTCGTCCATGTATCGTTCCAGCTTTGTGAAGGAGTACGGTTTGTCTAGAGAATACACCAATACTACTGCGTCCGCTTTTTCGATCGCTATTCTTCGCATGGCTGGAAACTCGTACGTCCCTGAGGTATCAATGATGTGAAGCTCGTAAGCTTTGTTTCTGTGGGTTAGCTGTTTCACGTAGAATTCCTCCACGGTAGGTTCGTGTTCAGTGATGTGCTCATCGCTGACGAGCAGTCGAACAAGGGAACTTTTCCCAACTCCGGAATCGCCAAAAACAGCGATGGTGAACTTCTTGAAATACACAGTTGGTTCCGTCGGCTCACCTTCTAACGCATTAAGCATTCTTGTGATGGAAGCGCTTTTGGAGCGAGAAAACTGCACACGCATACAAATTGGTAAAGCGAACTAACAACACAGTTATGTTACCCAAACCAGTTGTCGACAGCCTGTGGGTTGTATAAATACTGAAGACGCAATTGATTGTAACGTTATACGTCCCCGGCTATACGTCTACATCATCAAAAAGAGAACCCGATGAAAACTTCGTGTTCAGTTAGAGGCAGGTCAAGCGGCAACTAAATCTTCTCTAAGCGGGGGAAGAAAATTAAAAAGTTGTCATTGCGTGTTAACTGTCACGACCTTTAAGATCTAAGCTGATAGAATTTCAATCAAAACAGAAAGAAACTAGGGCACTGTTTTTTTTTTCCCGCAATCCCGTTTCCTCGTTAAACTTTTCCTCCCTCCGCCTCGCCCTGGATCAGTAAGCCGAAGAGTAATTTTTTTTATCATTGATCACGTAGTCTTAATTTCATTGCGATTTATAGTCTGAAACAAAAGAAGACATGCAAAAGAAAGCCGTATTTTAATAGAAACAGTTGAAGGGATACTCTTCAAATGAGCATGATAGCATCGGATCACTAAGATTGAAGTGGATTTGTACATATTCACTCGATTTAAATGTTCTTGGCATTCCGGGCAGCTTAACAATCAAAATGAAATTTGTGGCTGATTTTAAACATTTTACAATATCATCACAGTATCATTTTAATTTGGAATTCTGGAAAAGAATAGTATGTTCCGGTTGAAGGAGTATTAATTACCGTGTAATTAGATGTAATTAGTCAATTGTATTTATAAAGTACTCTGCCAACTTCATTGGTTTCGTACCCTATAATCCATCCCAGATGTTTAAAGCCTGTAAATCGTTGTTATTTCGCAAACCATTGGAAAATTCCTCTGAACACACTGTTTGGCGGATTATTTGGAATTTATCGAATTCTTCTGATATTCTACTGGGTGGCGTATCGGAGTTTGCTAATCGCATTAAGTTATCACGGTTAATTTTCTTAGCGATCAGTTGCTACAGTTGTACTCAGCCCTAATAAGTTTGTCTGTTTACGAACAATATATAATCCCAGGTGTAATTGAAAGTGTAAATACCAACAACAGCTCCAACAATTGTAGCTTATTAAAATATTGTTATTATTATTGTTATTATTGTTATTGAAATAACAATCATAATATACTACCATCCTTATAAAAGAACTGTTGTTTCAACCAGTCAGATTTGTCGACGCCATATCAGATCATTAGATAGTCACAGGGTTCGCATTTCTGTTGCGCCCTCCCTAGCCTGTTTCAGGCTCTCAGATAGTGGGGGCGAGCGAAAAATGTTGGAGGGAGCGAAGAAAATCAAAGGCTCCTTAGAGCCAACCCGTGAATTTGAAATGCTAGCGTAAAGCAATATTGCTGTAAGCTTATGTTTTCACTCTGTCACGGTTCAGTATTTTTTTTTAAATTAAACGTAAGGATTTTTGACAAACGCAAAAAATAAAAATACAGTACATCACTTTCATAATAATGTTCATTCCGAAGAAGAAAGAAAAAAAACAAAAGAAGAACGGCCCGAGCGAGATTCGAACCTGGGCCTTTCGAATGAAAGTCCACGCTTTACACCACTCGACCACCGTGACCACTGAATTGAAACGGGATAAATTTTATTATTTTAAAGCAGATAACCATCAAAACGCGTGTCTCAGTTGAAAATTCCTTTTAGATCGATTTTAACGTTGCATTAAAGACTCCAAATGAGAAACATCTATAAGCTTATTGTTGTTTATATTCGTTTACAACAATTTAGTTATTGTTATCGCTGGATTCACGCTGTTCTTGTTGCAAAACGCATTCGTAACAAAGCATTACGTCACTAAGTTTACAGCTGATGGAGTGAGCGAGTGACTCATTTCATATCTGTCGCCGTTACCGATAACCCGTTCATTACGCATGCGCGTATATTCACGGGTTAAAAACGAGGGAGAGGGGCGGGGGAAGGGGCGGCGCCCCTCCATCTCTCAGTCCCCACTTGCGTTTTCTTCGCGCGCTGCAACTTTTTCACTCGCCCCCACTATCTGAGAGCCTGGAACAGGCTACGCCCTCCCGAGCTTTGGAATGTTAAGAGGGTCTGAATGGGGGGGTCCACGTGTCGGTTGTCGGTTAAAATTTTTGACCTTTGTCGTTTGTCGGTAAATCTCAGTTAATAATTAAAAATGCAAGATCATGCAAGTCAATTATTCACATTTTTATGTAATTTGCGCAGTTTTAAGACTTTAAACTCTAGACGAAGTGTAAAACTTGTAATAATTCATTATTTGATTGTACTTAAACCTAGTTAACTCTGTTTTTTAGCAACGTGATTCGTCTACCCCACTTTTATTTGCAAATCTAGTATACCGATAAAATCACCAAAGCTTTTATTCTAGATGTGAATTTGTTTTCCTGTCGATTACAGGGCATCGAAGTAAATCAAGAGAGGTAAATTTGACAAGAGTGAAATGCCCACTTTAGTCTTTGGGATACGTAAATTTTTTTCGGTACGGAGGTCTTTTTTTTTTCCACAAACACCTATTACACTTATTATTCAACGGCTGTCGTGGCTTTACTGTTGGGTTTCTTTGGGGTTTTTGCCAACAATTTCACTGCCATACGTATCAATCTGCACCGTTTAATGGATCTTTAATGATTTTAAAACTATTATTACCTCTTACCGTCACATGACGAGACGCACAAATGCGCGAATAGCCATGCCGGATCGTGTAATACACGCTCTGATGACAAGCTCTGAATGTTCTTCAAAATCTGATTCCTCGTCATCCGAATCTGTCTCATACTCATCAATTTGTACTTCGCTGTGATCCTCAAACACCTCAGTAACATCCCCTTCGTCCACAAATTGTATGCTAACAACGCGTTGTGGTACTGAATTCGCTGATGATACATTGTTTTCCTCAGGGAATCGAAGTCTCTCTTCAGACTCGTCGGTGCGATGGACAGCGTAGACAGCTGGCGGCAAGGCCCCAGCCTTGTCTTTTATGGTCTCGCTCCTAACCGTCCGTTGGCGTACTGGTCTATAACTCTCTAGCCACTCTTTGATCTGTCCTTCCAACAGGGGAGTATTCTGCGCGACCATGCGCGTCGACGCTGACCCGTGAATTCATTATTGCTGGCTCGCTTCAGGGCAAAATTGCGGCAAAATTCGAATTCCAACATGTATCACGCTATCATTTCGTTTGTCTTTCTAACACTTTTATGGTGTTACTCAGAATATGGAAATACGAAAATAAAATGTGTAATATACAGAAAAGTCATTTCTTTTAATCGAATGAAACGGAGCAGGCCAGCTGCTTCGTATTTGGACAAAATTCCGCTCTCGTCGCGTCCAAATTGCAACAACGCGCGTATCTGTGGTAAAATACAAACAAGTTTTATAATGTCTTGTTCGATTTTGCCAGCTAATTTAATATGACAGGATGATAATAGCATTAGTGAGGCTCAGCATGATAGAAATACTTATGTGATACTCTTCCTAGATTTTTCACAAAAACATATTAATAAATATTCATTAGCTAAGAAATTCTAGGCTTAATCTAGCAGGCAATATTCCCGAAAATATGCCACCGATTACTTTGAAATAAAAAGAAATACTTAGAAATGAGTTCGATACGCGTATTGAATTTTCATCAACGCTTGTCGAGTGCGAAATTCATTAAGAATATTACCAGAGACTATGCCTAGCAAAAGTGTGGTCATACTTTCAAGAAAGCATCGAAATATTTTTACCGATTTTGGGGCTAATAAAACCCACAAAAAACAAAGAAGGAAAGGACGATAAAACTAGTTCTAATGTCCAAACTGTGATACTCTATCTACGATTACGGGAAATTCACTGTCAACTAAGTCTAAAATAAGGTTTCACACATATTTTCGAGCTGGATTTCTCTGAAAGAGAACCACCGATTTACATTCTTATATGTCATGAACAAACTAGAATACTAAAACTTACCATAAGACAGGGTTTTGAAGCAGTAGCCTTCGTTATACATCAGATATCCACCTCGAAAAACCCAAGCAAGCCACAACGTGCCGGTGTCAGTCCCGTAAATGGCATATTTGTTTAGCAATTTAGAACTCAACTGTGTTCTTTCGCTCGCTGATTCCATCCACAATTACACATCAAAAGCCCATTTGGCTATTTCTTGGATTGTTGAGTGTATAAAATCCTTTTACGGTGCACAACTGGCGCACGTTTTGACACACTCGGTAATCTTTCTCCGCCATTGATCACCAAAACAAGACAAGTGCCTAAGGGCCAGGTCGCACTACAGTCAAAAACAAAACTTAGCCCGTGCAAAATGACATAAAAACAAAAACATTCCACAAAAAGCGTGTCCCACCGGAGCGGTTTCTTTTGTTTTCCTCGATTTTCGCACGGGCGGATTTTTGTTTTTTATTGTAGTGCGACCAGGCCCTAAGATGCAATGCGCATGCGCAGCAGAATACTCCCCTGTTTGTCCTTCCATAGCTGGTGTTATGTCCTCACTTGGCAAAGGTGTCATCATATAGCAGAAAGGGGCATGGCAGATTGAGGGACCGGATAGTATGATTTGTCATGCGTGTAGTACTTTGCTGCCCATCTAGTAGATGTGCGCTTCAGAGTTTCCTTGCAAATTGTTCCAAAATCCTGCGCATATGTAAGTATCGTCCATCACGTTCTTGTATAGCCTGTCCATCCCCTTTTCAAGCAAAGACACAGATACTTGTGTCTTCTGTGAAACAGTTCCCTGTGGACCATTGGTTGCAGAAGCCTCGCTCAACTGGTAGCGTTCCTTCACCTTACTCACAGTATCTTTTATATAGTTGTCAATCTTTGTCACGTTCTCTTTTGCTTGTTTCAAGGACACTCCTTCAGGTTTCATACTCTTAGAATGAATTCCAAAGGTATCGTAAAGGGAAACAAGAATCTCCAGAAAAGATATCATCTCTGAGAGGCTCGTCGCAATCTTCACTTTTCCAGCGGCAACATTTGTAACAAACAAAGTCTTGTCTACGGAGCTTGTCCCCTCGATTTGTTTGAATGAGCATGAATCTTGTGTCTTGTGTCTTGTAGCCACTTCCTATCAAAGCTCGAACCGAGTTATCATCAGGGTTATACTGCATGACCTTTCCCGCCTTTGTATCCGTGTACACTACCTTCCCGTTCAAGGCGCATACTTGGTTTACCTTAGAGCAAGGAAGAATCGAGTTGCATACAGCTTGTGTCACCGTCTTTGTGCTAAGTTCCACCTTGGCTCGAGGCTCCTGAGAAGAATGCGCATTGGCCAAGTAGAGTAATAGACAAAAGGTTTACGATGCTGGATGGCAGTGAATTTCGTAGCATTGCAGTGAATGGTCACTCCATCAAATGTCAATGCTATCTGATAGACATATTGACTCTCGTCATCACTACAAAATAACAAATCATTGCTTGCAGCACAGATAGAGAAGGTTTACTAAGACGATTAGGATGTATCTGGTCGTGTTCCGCACAGTCAATGCTCTTAGAAATGGCACCCAAGTGGTCGTTAAGTCTGGCGCAAAACGGGAACCGTTCCATCCGTTGGGGGAGATAGTGACTCAGAAGTGACTCATCGCTTGAGTGACTTTGTACTTATTTTCACTTTTCCCTTGAAGTCGACAAAATAAATTGTTGATTTTCCCCTTTCGCACAAGAATGTAATCTCATCGATGAAGCACAAGTTCCTAGCGTCCCCGCTCAGTCCATCTCGCACAACAGAGACATCAGTGCTGGCTGGTGCAATCTTATTGTTAGGAGTCTTGATAAACCTATCTCAAAGTTGTAATCAAGCGCAAGGATCGAGCCTGTTGGGCCATTAGAAACGGCAATCGGGTGACGGCATACACCGCGTTGGTTACTTGTCCAAAATCTGTATTGTTCTGGTACGATGGTATGCACAACGAACTTAACGTCCTCCAGCACTTTGAGAACTTCTGGCCGTGTTAAACGAATAATGGGTTCGACAGCCATTCTGTCTTCATTCCCAACACATCCAAGTGAAAGCAGCTTTCGAAGCTTCTTTTTGATAAACGCCTCCGCATTGTCACGTAAGCTTCGAAGCAACACGAGATTGCTAAATTCACCGTCTAAGATGATAAACCAGTTCGACCAGCTGCACTTACAGCTTTTTCCAACGTGAACGACATCTGGCAAGGGAACTACCAATTCTAATTCCGGTGGCAGTTCCTTGTTATCTGCCATTTTGAATTTATATGCAAATGCGCTTGAAACTTTTAAAGCGTGAAAATATCAAGCAAAACTGCATTTGAATGAAAAGTTCGATCTCTTTATTGCCGAGGAGTTAGTCAGAGTTATTTGCAGGGAGAAATATTTTAAGTCCAAGGAAACTTTCTGTGGCAATTTAATGATAATTTGTGAGACCTATGAAATGTTTTGAACACTTATATTTCAAACATAAAAAAACATGTTAAAAAATGTTTTCGCGATTTATTCAAAATCGAACAGTTTAATTTGTTTGAAATTTTCCCATTTTGTGTGCAACGATGTGTAGATTATAGTGCATTTATTCGCTTGTCGCGGGTTGTCCCAAAATCGAAAGATCTTTGGGAAAAACTGTTTTTCGCCATATTTGTTTACCGTTGCTATGGAAACGCTGATTACCATAAAAAGAGCATCATCCAAAACTTTCATCCAAGCCTAATATCTGGTATGAAATTCAGATTTATTGAGCTAAAGTAAGATTATGTATAAGCACATTCAAAAAGGGAAGTGTGACCCAAAAAAACTACTTCGAGTCACCTTAAGCGCCGTCAATATAATGCAGTATTGCCGTCTCAAAATCGAAATTAGTTTTGTATACAACTGTTTTACGGGCAAAAAGAAAGCAAAACTGAAGATAACTTGTGCTGATCAAAACTAAAATTCTTACTATTCACAAGCTGACGTTCACGACGTTTGTACGCGTAATCAGATTTTTGCTTTGCAAAAAGAGTTTCGAAAACACCGACTTTTCACGGATCTTCACGCCATAAACTGCTCATTGAAACAAAAAAATTCAAAAGAACATCTTTTTGAAGTTTTTCAAAGTTACAAATATCGATAAAATGAGTAAATAATGCAAACTTGCCGTGTTTTTAGCTCAAAAGTTTTTTTTTCAAAATTATGGTGGCGTGATTAGCTTTAACTTTCAATAGAAAGGATCATTTCATTGAATACAGTGTTGTTTTGTCTACCAAACTTGACACCGTAATTAACATTTTAGCCGTTACTTTCAAGATAGTTTGAAGCTTTTCTTTTCTGGAGAAGGAACCATTAAATTGCCGCGGGACGTTTTCAACCAATCACAGGCTGACTTTTGAGACGTCAATACGACTTTATATTGACGTATCAAAAGCAGGTAAAAGTTTAGGCAAAAGTATCTGAGAATCACGACACAACAGCAGGGCGTCTCGTCGGCTCGCTTATACGGGCCGCTGTTCTAGAAATGAGCCCGCCGCTGCTCTCCGAAAAGGAGGATCCCGGGGCTTTAAAGTAATTTGAAGACAGGAAATTCTATAATTGACGAAATTTGGAATTAATGTGGTTACGTCTGGTGAAATAGAGCCCACCAAAGGATCTGGACATTTCCTGCGCTAAAAATAAATTCAAAATACTCTTCTTTCTGAATACAAACATCTCTATAACGTCGGACCATGTCGGCTGTCGGTTAGAATTTATTTGTCGCTAGTCGGTAATTTTTTCCTCGTTTTGTCGGTAGTCAGTAATATTTTTCGCCGTTTGTCGCTAGTCGGTTAACCCCATTCACACCCTCTGTTAACACTAAGCAAAACTAACTAAAACTTTTATCTCTTTCTTATCTCTTTTATATCCTGTCTACAGAGACTTGCATTGTAATTCTTTGTCATTTATACGTGTGTTTCGGCAAATCTTGTTAAGAGCGAGGCGTCTCCTTAAATTTTTCCTCTCGCATCTCAACGCCTGGATCAGGATGTAATTTCTTCAATCACATTGCTCTAGGCATAAAACGGTGCAAACTGCATTTTTGTGGCAAATACATATTGAAGTGAAGGGTTGCACAAGGTCAAAGTTGGCCGGCCAGGTAATTTATAAACATCATGTGATATGGAATCTGCGGATTAAGGCTATCAGTTTCTGTGGATGTATTTGCCCGTGTACCCGTTGAAGTAGCCTCCCACGCAGACGTTCTTAGGGCTCTTTACGCAATCTTTCCTCCCCTTCGTGGGGAGGAAAGATTACGTGACGAGCCCTAAGGACGTCTGCGTAGGAGGCTACCGTTGAAGTAGACGGTAGCAAATATGCAACTTCCGTTACTCGGCGGGAAACGTTTCTTAGTACTCCCGCTGACCAGTGTATAGGGCTTCAAGCCCTGGAAAATTAAGATCGATCTGTGGACTTGAAATGAATTTTTCAAGATTTAGGAAAACGCTACAGCACGGTTAATGTTGGTTTTAAATTTGTGAAGTTTCACTGCCATGTCACTCAAAAGTTCACATAAATCAAATTTTGTTTCGAATTAAATCAAAGGGCTTTATGAGCCGTCTCGTGAATACGTAACAACGTAAGGTTCACAGATCGTTTTAATTTTCCATACTGAGTTTGAAGTCAAAGAATTGAAAAAACGACCAAGCGTGACATAAATATGCATTGTGTGAAACGAGACTGTCTGGACAACTGAATGACGTAATTACACTGGGAAATTACAAAAACGTTTACTTCTGTGTGATTAATCTAGTGAAAATTTGAATGACTGCCCCGTATACCATATCTCGCTAAACGCTTTGCGTATTCATGACATAAAAACATGTCTTAGCGTGACACAATACGCATTGCTTGAAATAAGAGAGGACTGGATGGTGCAATGTTTTAAATTTGTTTACTCCGGCATCAATTCTTTGACTGCTCTGTGTAACAACAAAAAGCTTAGACCGAGTTTTGCAAACATTAACTCCAGGCTTTTAAAGCTGCTCTTGCATGAACCTAATTTTTCTCAGACTACATTTGTATAGGTAAAAAATAAACCAGTTTTTGAAGCAGTGACTTAAAAACCTGTCATAGCGTGACAGGATAGGCGTTTGATGAGAAATAGAACACAAACCGCGGTGATAAACATATCGAACCTATTCATTTTTTGATAAAAACTTGACGTTTCGTATGCTACTACATACATTTTCAAAAGTGACCGTTAGTGTTAAAAACGATACTAATATAGTAGTAAAAAGGGACTGGGACCGAGACTAAGTACAAAACTTAACAGTTGATCTATAAAAAGAAACAGCTAATTAATAAAGCATCAGCTTCTCGCTACTGACGTTTGCATTAAAAGCTGGCTTTAGTTCTTCTATAAACAATGTTTGTTTGATTTTTACTTTTGAAAATGTATGTAGTAGCATATGAAACGTCAAGTTTTTATCAAAAATGAATAAGTTCAATATGTTTATCACCGCGGTTTGTGTTCTATTTCTCATCAAACTTCAATGGCCCAAGAATAAAAGTCTTTAGGATAGGCGTTGTTTGTCATAGAGTGTACGCATTGTTTGAAATACGAGACGACTGGATGATTTAAATTTGTTTACAGTACTCATCAATTTTTTGACTGCTCTGTGAAACGGCAAAAAGTAGACTACGAGCAGTCTCTCTTTCCCAGCTTAGTCCGTCGAGCGAGAAACGAAAAAACATTAGCGAACGGATAATGGCCGCGCGAAACTGGGGGCGAGGCGTAGTCTGGCAAAAAGCTTAGACCGAGTTTTGCAAACCTTAACACACGCTTTTAACTAATTTTTCTCAGACTACATTTGTGAACTTTTTTCTGATTTGTGAAGGTACTTAGCGTGACAGGATACGCTTTGCTTGTAATAAGAAAGATCAGTGGATGGCGTAATGTGCGGAGAATCTATACTTAGCAATTCTTTGTTTCAGTGTAACATGTATCAGAAAACTCCTCAGAGAAACATCAAAAGGTTTGTCCATCTGCATGCAGTGAGGACTGCTTTAAACAAAAGCTGCGACAGGAGACAAATAAACCGATCTTTGATTCAGGGGAAAGTTCCGCACATTTATTTTTGTTATATATTGGCATAAATAACAAAAGCCTTATGTCAAAACATTCTGCAGCTATGAATTTTTTGGTGAAGAATCTTTTATTTATAACGTTTCGTATTCACGAGTTGGCTTATGGAAGTCTTTGATTATTAATTAAGACGAAGCCGGAGATCCTATGGTACAACTTATTACGCGGTACAAGGATGTTCTAGCTTTTGAGTTTGTAGATGAAATCTAGAAGTGAGCCCATTGGAATGAAAGCTATTGAACTGTGCTGTGCTGTTGTTGTTTTGATTTTACACCACAGTGAACTGTGTGTTAGCCGGACATTCCCAGGACAGCTCTACCTGTCCGTTTTATAGAGAGTTTAATTACAGATGAACAAGTGATTCGGCCCGAACATGCCAATAATTAATGTCCGTCTTAAGAGGTGTCCATTATACTAGGGTTCTGACCCTAGTCGAAGTTTATTATTGGGCGGGAATTACTTTAATGCTCCCATGCAGGGGAACAGAACCAACCCCCATTTCCTTCTCGAGGCAGGACAGGAACAAGCCATTTCACCCATAGCCCGTTCTGTGCTCTTCTCAGTTCAGAATTCGTTTGGGAAGATTTTCAGCGACCGCTAATTGTCCTTAACTGAAAAATTCCTGAATTGAGGTATACAAAAACTTGTGCAACTGAAGAAGACCGAGAAAAATTGGCCATGTGGAAAAATGAAACCAATATATGTTTAGGTTCAGTTTCTGACAATATTTCCACCAACACGAAAATTAACATTTACATTTACATGTATTTGGTCGGTAAAAACCGTTAGGTTATCACACCAACCGTAAAAAAATAAATAAATAAATGAATAAAAATAAGTAAATTAATAAGTAATAAGTAAATGAATAGGGCATTTAATAAGCTTTAATACATCGTTTTGCCATAAAAGTTAGAATACTTTTAAAAAATAATTAAGTTAAAAATTACATACGCAATGCGATAGCTACAACACCCATCCCAAGTGACTAAACAAGCAGGTCAGCTGAGCGGGGGCGACGGGAAGATTTCAGACTCGTACCCAGTCGCTTCTTTGCATTTGCGTTGTGATTTATGGGAAGGATTTAGTGAGTTCGCGGTGCATCGAGGGAAGGACAGATATAAGGTCTCCGTCCTTCCCAAGCGCCTCTGCGCGCGTCAATTTCTCTTCCCATATTACTTTGCGAATGAAATAAATAAGTGACGACTGGGTACGAGTCTGAAGATTTCAGTGTTTGCTTGTACAGTCGTGATTTTGAAAATCTCTCGCGTCCATGGCGCGCGATGAAAATCACTAGTAAGGCCACATTTGTCGTACACGACAGTTGAACAAGTCGCAAGAAATTGCAATCGTCTCATTTACTGGGACACAGAAAGTAAATACTTGTCGCGGGCTCTTTCACCGGCGGAAAACCAACAAAAAGTTGTCGAGAAATAAGCAAATACTTAAGTTAATGACAAAAGAAAGCGCGTTAAGTAAACGATTCCTGAGACGGTTCAGCCGCTCTTAACTTCAGAAGGTTTACGTTAATTACATTTAATTTATAACCTATTTCAACATTAAGCTTCAACGTAAGTAAACGATTCCTGAAAGAAGTGACTCCCAGTTAACCGGCACAGAAATTATTAGCAGCGAGCCAAAAGTAAGCATAGCGAAATGGGTTGCTTATTCACCAAGTCCAAGCCGCTCGTAACTTCAGAAGCTTTACGTTAATCAACATTTCCCTTTACCCAATGGAATTTTACTTTAATCTGTCTTACAGTTGCCATTGATTTCCATCCATGATTTACTCTCGTTTGCCTCCACGTTTTTCACGGACGGCTGCAATGACAAAGTCAACAGATATTCGTAGAAATATTCTTGAAGGAGACCGCTGCAAAACCACAACGGCGCATACTCCAACGCTATTAGCCCCATTACGTCATACTTGTAGTGAGTGTAGTCCCAGGTGCGCGCAGAAAATTGATTCAAAACGAGGCCACCAATAAATTCCCACGTGTAAGCCATTTGAATGTAGATTAGCCCTCGCAAAAATGTCGATAAACGCTTTCTTGTTCGCAGGTAGACTTGTTCTCCACAAAAGCTGCAAGTTCCATAAATAAAAAACGACCAGATAGACGAGTAGCCAGCGAACTTGAAATTGGTGAAGTTCGACTCTACAAAATCCCAGAGCGAAGTGAAGATAATCTCGTATGAAAATCCGAGCATACCGTAAAACAACACCCGAAACCAAGGGTTTACCGCCATGTTTTACACTTGTATAAAACAAGTGCAGGCCAAAGCTAAAATGCAATGAAACATGCGATTATTAATGGTTCTCACTTGCGCGATAAGGACAAGCACACGCACAAGCACAGAGACCGGCATAAGCACAAGCACTGAAGCACAAGCACAAAGACAGGCATAAGCACAAGGACAAGCACAAGCACAAAGACAGGCATAAGCATAAGCAAAAGCCACGCACAAGCACAAGCAAAACATAGGCACTGGCATAAGCTAAAGGCATAAATGAGCTTAAGCATAAGAAGCACAGGCATAAGCACAAGGACAAGCACAGGCACAGGCATAAGCCATTTGTGCATAAGCACGGGCATACGGACAAGCATAAGCGCAAGCACAGGCATAAGCTTAAGCATAAGCAAAACAAAGGCACAAGCACAGGCACAGGCACAGGCATAAGCACAGGCATAAGCAAGGAAGAAACTTTTCCCTTGTGCTTATTTTATTTGCGTGACCCGGCGTGAAATAAGCCAAGTATAAGCACAAAAACCCAATAACACTGCGCAAGCTTTTGTCCCTTGTTTCACAAGTGGGAACCGTCGTTTCATCAAAAATGACAACACTGAGCAGGCGCGTAGCCAGCCTTTAAGCCATATAGCCCGGGCTTAAGGTCGCGGGGGACAGGTTCCGCTCATCAGTATGCATTTATGAAAAGAGTATGCACGAAGTGCGACGGCTGATACCGAAAATGCGCGAAATATTCACGAACAGGCTCTGTAATGTTTCTGCATCAATAATTGCACGTGCAAAGCGTGTCAACGCTTTGTTCTTTCTGCATGAAGTGTTGACAATAGCCCGTGGATTAAAATTAGCAAAATTACCATATATATATTTTTTGCATTCGTGTTTGCTCGGGAAGCTTTCGGGAGCGTAAAAACAAGCAATTTTGTGTCCATGAATTCAGCGCGGATAGAGAATTTCATGAGTTGACACTGCAGGGAGGTAAACTAGGTATATTGTAGATTGTCATATCTGACTCAAAATTTTTAAATAGGCTTTCAAAGGGAAGATATGAGGCTTCAAATTCTAACATGGACAATTTTACTCCTTTAAAAGCTAATAACTTTTAATTAAGGTTGAAATCAAAAAATCGGAGTCAGATATGACACAATAGACGTTTTGACGGATCAGTGAGTGGCGAAATCAACTTGCTTCGTGTTCTTCTCGAGGAGCAAACTTGGACACAAAACCACGTTTTAAAACAAACTAACTTTAGTAGCTTAGAGCACTGACGCAAAGCGCGATCCCTTCAATAAAAAAACAATCCTTATGCACTACCATTATTCTCCAATATCTCTGTTAAATGTTAGCGAAATCGGCTTTCAAACGTTCACGATATAACGTTTTTCAAAGTGACACCCCTGCTAAAATTTTGCCTTATGAATTTATTCATGACCAGGTATCCCCCGCGACCTTAACAGGAATTTCCATGATTCTTTTTTTTTTTGTTCCAGGAGTTTTGTTCAGTAGCAAAGGATTAGGTTTTTGACTGTCAGCGGAAAAACTAGTATGACGACCTGTAGATCAAAAGTTCATATACTCAATTTTCGCTGTACATCATAATAAAAAATAATAAAACGTAGAACATAAAAACTGACCATTGCGCGCGCACGATTTCTATACGCTATTACAAGATGGTGCGCTGCCAGAGGAATTCCTCACATATTGCAATCGATGATCAGTTCCTTTCCAGATTTCGTCCTTGCGCCTATATTCCTCTCTTCACAAGTCGAACTTTTGTAAAACGTTGTTTAGTGTACTAAGGCCACGATATACAGTATATCAAGTTAACAAAACCTCGGACATATTGCATAAGCACTAAAAATACCTGTCATTTTGCACTGAATCAAGATCGATTTTTGGGACGAAATATGTCGTGGAGAATGCTGAAAATAGCATTTTCGAGCCTCTAGATTTCAAAATTTCCTACCCGCTCTCCCCAGAGGCTCCTATTTTATACCCCAAATATAATATCTCGGGTTTAAGCGGAAAAAAGGTCTGGCTACGCCCCTGCTGAGCTTGCATGTGTCGCTTGTGCTTATCGCACAAGTGATGGAATACCAAAATAACAGCTGCTACTGACCCCAGCATGCCTCCGGCATCTACGCAGAGGTCCTTTAGCTACCACGGCGGCAACTGTAGCGAGAACGGCACAAAACAAAGGGTTTAACTTGCGTTTTACATTTTGGTATATTTCTTTGCCGTTTCCAGCAAAAGAAAAACGTCAAATTATCAAATTATAGGATTTGCGGAGAACATGAACACACGATGTCAATTTTCCTTTCTCTATTGAAACTTGAAAGCCATTCCTCAAAAGGATGCCAGCAAATCTGCTTTTAACGATGCATTTTATAAAACTTTTAATGAGAGATTTGTGAAATACTGCTCAGTGTCAGCCACTTTCGGACCCTACCCCTGTGGGTACTGGGAAAGAAAGCTTTCTCTCTTCAGGGCCCACAGGCGGGTAGGAAGAAAAAGTGGATGACACAGTCAGACCAGTACAAATTTATTGTTTCAAGTTTAAAACTGTTTTTTCTTTTAAGGAAATTTTTTGTTTCGGAATAAAACTGTCTCTTTACTGTTACTTTTTTATGCCTATATGTTTTCACTGCCAAATTAATTGTTGATAAATTGCCTAAATCAAGCACCCGGTGCTATGGGATAGAGTCCTAAAGTGTGACGTCACAAAAACTAAAATTTGTGAAATTATGGGATTTGATTAGATATTCGAAAAGGGTATGACGAAAAATGCCTGCTTGCCAAAAATCAGCCTCTTATTGCATATTGGCACCGTTATGCTCTGATGACTCCATACAAATCCTTCTAATTTTGGCCTCAGTTCATTACGTAATGAACTGAGGCCAAAATTAGAAGGATTTGTATGGAGTCATCAGAGCATAACGGTGCCAATATCTCACCTCCAAATTGCAATAAGATGCCGATTTTGGCAAGCGGTCATTTTACGTCATGCTCTTTCCGAATATCTAATCCCATAATTTCACAAATTTAGTTTTTGTGACGTCATCACTTTAGGACTCTATTGCAGTATTGCATAATCATGAAAGCCAGCATGTGAATTTTCGGTAGAAAAATATAATTGTGGGTTTAGTGGTACTTATATTTTTTTTGGGGATCTTCTGTCAGATTCAAACATGTTATGAAAAGGATAAAAAGTTAATTCCATGAAAACAAGCAGACGATTCTTAGCATGGTAAAAATTAAACGTCCTCGTCTCGGTTAGCTTAAAATCAGAAAATAATATTTTACGAATTATTACTTAGGTGCCATCTTGGTCTCATCCAATTTTACACGTGAATTCAGTCTTCTGTAACTTTGAAATATGTTTGGCTCGTTTTGTAATGATTCAAACCATTATGAGTTTGTATGTGGTCTATGTGGCTGAAATGAAAGCATCGCTTAAAATAACGCTGTTTTTGGCCCTGCCCTGGCGCTAAAACTGAGCTATTTCCAGAACATGTTTGTCTATTGTGAAACAGGGAGAAGATGATATTATATAATTTTACAATCCTGGACGGTCGAGTGCGCTGAAAGCTATTTACAAGACAATAAAATGATGCAGGTGGAGTGTTTACAGATCATTGGACATTGTGTTTTTAAAATACACCTTGAAATTATAAATTATAAAACAACACTGATCTTGAATAATAAATTAAAGCAACAGGCGTTGGATAGCGTTAGAATAGCTTATTGCTTGTTGGTAATTTCCTTCCAGGGAAACTTAAACTAAAAGTTGAATTAGTAGTAAAACAGAATTGAAAGCTTTATTCGATGCATTTTATTAAATCCGAGTTCCACTCGATGTTAAGCTTGAAAAAAAAAAACCCAACTTGATTTCGTCATGGTTGCGGCGTAGTTGTGGTGCTTTGCGAAACAAACACTCGGAAAAAAAGAAGAGCGAAACGCTTGGGAGGAATAAAACATATATCATGACCGAAGAAGTGATACATAGCCTTACTGACATACAGATTGCGAATGACAGGGTACCAAAGTTATTTGTGTTTGTTATCGCCCTTGCCGAACTTTTGAAAAATTTGCATTGCAGCGCGCCAGAGCCGCGCCAGCGTTCATTGAAAAAAGTACGTTTGATCTAATCGTGAAATAAAATAAAGGAAATCCACATACATGTACCTTTTCGTGCACAATCCCAGTGTTATGTGCAGAATGCTGTTACCAGATTGTTTTGATGTGTTTGAGGTTCTCATCCGTCAAGGGTCGGAAAGTTTTTGAAAATCAGAAACAACCGCGGAGGACTGGAAATCACTCCAGCCCAGATTCCTATCGCCTTTTTGCTAAACATGGCGGCATCCTCGTTTGTACAATCGCGGTTCACGGTTTCTATTGAATATTTCTGAATATGGTTAGTGTAAATCTTCAAAATTCACCATTTCCTGGTGGTGTTGACCTTCGTCACCGTCTCAAGTTAACTCAAGATGCTAAAGAGGAGGATCTGTGGTACACTACCCATCTATCAATAAGGTAAGCTTAAGTTTTGAACAATTCTTTTACTTGCTTTGTTCCTCAAGCTTATTAACAGTTTGGAAACTTAATAAGTTTCATAAACACATGATCAAGTTTGCAGACTGTTTACAAATTCCGATATAATTATATACATGTGCTTGTTTGAATCATTACAGTAAAGGGAAAATCATAATTAAGATTGGTAAACATACATGTTTCATGCATGTTTAGTTGACATAAGCTGTCACTGTTTGCTAATGGTGATCACTAATTAGTTATGAATCATGATAATTAGAGATCACCTTGTAATTTGTTGTTCCTAAAATAATCATATCAATCTAAAGGAGCAATTTCATGAAATCAGAATAAATGTTTCAAGACAACTTTTCAATGTTTTTTTGCTTATTGCAGTATTTTCTTGCACATGTACATTGTCCTAAAATACCATAAAAATAATTATTAATACTGCTTAAAAGCCCTAGGCTTATACAACTCGGTAAGATTTTTTTGGCTGGCAAGCAAAAAATATTGTGATAAAGAACCACCATTTTAGTCAATTTCTTGGTGTAACATTCTGTAAAGAATTGCCATTAAGGAGCTATGGTATGGTTATTTATAGGAGGGTGTATGGCTGGAATAATATTTTGTAACCAAACTGGTTGGACTATAACTAGGTGCGCAGGTTATACATGTGTAATCAACATTTTAGGGTATTTATACAGTGAGCTCCTACTAAGAGTCTAAGACAGACACCATCACTATCAGCTGTCTGTTTTTAGTGAGGAAAGGAAAAAAAGGATGCGAGATTGTATTAGAGGGATGTCTGTCTTAGACTAAGAAGGGTGCCCATTTAAAGAAAGATGACTGCATGTTTTTTTTTTTAAAGTGAATTATTTATTGGCCATTCAACAGGGTATAATATTTACAAAATTTATATGTCTGATATCCCTATTCATTATATGATAATAATAGTAATTAATGACAATACTAGAAATATGTGTCTCACGGAACCTCGCAAAGCTCGGGGGAGCGTGCACCACAAAATTTTACCATCGCAGGAGGGAGAGATGGAATTTCTGGTTTAACTGAAGAAGTTGTGTTGCATGGCCACAGTGGCTCTGAAATTTGAAGTTGAGACATTCTCGATCCCAGTTGCTCGTCACACTGGATGACGTCAATTGGAGCTTTGTCACCATCCCGAAGTATGTTGCAGTTAAAATTTTTCAATAGGTAATTTTTTATAACTTGGTAATTTTTTTCTATTAAAAAACAAGACAATTACCCCTCTGATGCCGTACTTAGTCTACTACCCTCTATCTACATCTGTACCCCCCTGGAATATCTGTAGTGAAATTATGAAATAAAGAATTTTTTTATAGCACTTGCCCAGAGCTGAACTCTCTACCTTCAGATCTGCAGTCCACTGTTGACAAATGGTTGACAAATGGCTCAAACTTCTTTGTATTATTGCTTATTATTTGTCCCAGACTCCCCTCGGCCAATTAGTTTTCTAAGAATGCCCATTTTTATTTGCTGTGTTACTCTCTAACTGTTATTCCCTTTTTTGACCCTATTAACAATTTCCAACACCTTAACACAAAGTTAACCCTAAGCTAACCATAACCTTAACACGAAACTAACCATAACCCTAACTTATGTGAGGAATTAAGTTTAATTCATCCATATACATGTACGTGTACAATACTTACAACACTAGGAGACATATTAACATACAATATAGTACATCCATGCTATTTATCGTAAAATCATCCTTCGTTCTGTTACAGTCCAAAACAAGATGTGTTTGCAGCAGGAGGTTAGTACTGTGCATAATTTGTTGAGTCATTCACATGTCAGAACATACAGCTGCAGAGAGTTTCCATTAGGGCCATTTATACGGGAGAAAATAAGACGCGTCTTATCTAAGACGCGACTTAAATAAGATGCGAAGTGTACCATTTATACGTTTGCGTCCAACATAAGACGCGAAGATCACGTATAAATGGTTCGCGTCTTATTTTTGATACGGCGCACTTGTTGTTCACGTCTTATTTAGGACGCGAAAGCATTTATACGAGGAAGTTCACGTCTTATTTAAGACGCAGACAAAATAAGAATAGTTGAAAACCCTGTTCTAAGATAAGACGCGTCTTATTTAAGTCGCGTCTAAAATAAGACACGAATGCTTATTTTGTACTGTTTATACGATCGGTTCGCGTCTTATTTAAGTCGCGTCTTAGATAAGACGCGTCTTATTTTCTGTCGTATAAATGGCCCTATTGAGGCTAAGCTTGCTAAAGAAATAAATGGTTGTTTTCTCCTAAACAAGGGTGCTACTTTTTTTCATCCAATTTTATCAAATAACCATAAGATTAACCTATTTTGTGTTAGTAAAGACAAATCAAATTTTTTATTTTTGTAAATTTGTAAACGAAAGAAATAGAACCAACTGCAGGTTTTTTCTTATATTTTTTGGTAAAAACATATATTCATTTTATAAATCATATGCAACCATTCTTTCAGGTCCCCATGGCTGTATAAAGCTTTTTAAGATGGATACACTTCTTTACTGTGGAGATTTCAAAGGTAAATATTTTTAAATGTGATGTGGAAAGTGAGAAAATGATTGATGGCGCTGGTGGTGATTTTAAAAGACAATGAAAGTATGCCACTGAACTATTTAGCGATATCTGCAGATCAACCTGATGTACCATATTTACTTCCAAAATTAAACAAACAGGGCATTTATTAAAAACTGGTTACCTTCAAGGAGGTATTTAGACAAACTAACCCTTTTTTTCACAACACAGATTTTTTTTCATTTTTTCAAAAATAAACCAATTTATATGTTTATAAACAATTAGCGCAAATGTCTTTAAAGAGCTATTTAATCATGATGGAAACTTTTTGCATTTGAGTGTTCAATTTTTAATAATGCTGTGGCATAATGCTTGAAACAAGGATGATACACAGTGATCTCCCTGGAAATGGAGTTTTTTCCAGTTAGTAAATTGTATTTTTCTTTTCTTCGTACCTTCTAAAGAAAAGAAAAATACAATTTACTAACTGGAAAAAACTCCATGCGGTCCACTGACTTTACTTAAAAGTACAAAGCCAGTGCCAGCTCACTGATCATTGTAGTGTGTTCCAAAAAAATCCCCTGCCCCTATCTGGGGTATTTATTTTGAAAGGCATTTACGGTGGTGTTAAATTGAGAAGGGAATTTACATTTTAGCTTCACACTTGCCTGTAAAAAGTTTGGCTTTAGAGACCTCCCTCCCCCTTGGAATTTTCATTGACCTGATTTTATGACAGGAGTAATAAATCACACATTGTGAAATTATGTCACATTCATCTTGTTTTTCATAGCTCATGATGGAAGGATCACAGGTTTGGAGTTCTGTCATACTAATCAACATTGCTTCTGGACAACATCATCTGATACAGCTATCTGGTAAAAAAAAACTTCTTTTTGTTGCCCTACAGCCAATAAAATGGTATAGTACTGTATAATGCATGCACTCTGGCTTAAAACTGTGTTTTATCAGAGTATAAAGTATTTACTGTTTTGTTTCCTTAAGACAAAGCTTAAACTTTAGTGGGAAGAAAGCATTTTTGATAAAGTATTAAAAATGTGCTTACAGTGTAATTTAATTTTTGTTTATCATACATGTACATGTAAAGCATATAATGAAGACCAAACCATGTGCAACTTCAATGTATAGTCATTAAACCATTTGGCTATTTGAGAACACTCAAGCTTCACTCAGAGTGTCATCAAAATTAATGCCCATCATGTTTCATAACAATACAATGCACATGGTCTGGCCTTCATATTTGTGCCAATCATTTGTTTTTAGTTACTGGGACTCAAGAGAAGGATACAGATCTCCTGTTTACAGAATACTTAGTAAGTAGTTTATTTAGCTCCTGTTTACAGAATACTTAGTAAGTAGTTTATTTAACTCCTGTAGACAGTCAGTTGATCAATTATTTTATTTATTTTATGATAAGGGTAGATCAAATAACTAAAGATATATTAACAATCAATGGTAATTCATATCATGGTGTAATTTTCATAGTTGTTTACATTTTAGTCAAATGTACTTTTACAGACAGTTCAACTGAGGCAAGATCAGATGGTGCAAATGACAGGGCTCCACTATCAGTCCAGTCATCCGACTATAATTTTCCAACCATTTATCACACAGGTGCATCCTCTGTGATTGCTGCATTGTCCGGGGGGGGGGGGGGGGGGGGGTGATTAGGTGGGAATGAAAATGTTAGGGTCTTACTTTTTTGCAAGTTGAGGCATGGGCCTCAGGACTACATTCTTTACAGTTTTCAAACAGTGATGTGGGTTCTGTAACATCCCCCAGTGATGATGATGATGATGATGCTGGTTTAGTGTTTGAAAGTGAAAGAGACAAGGCCAACTGTTTAATGTCACCACCCAATAATGACACAATCTTATTGACTGAGATAAGGTGATGAGCACACCTACATGTAGCATGATTTTGCTACTGGCTGATGGACTAGTTGAGATTTGAACCTCATTTGAACTTCATGACTTCCTGCTCTGCATATACTGACATCAGATTTAAGGACATCAAATTTAACGCTGGGACACAATATCGCATGCATACATGCAAAATCGCGTGAAATATTTGTGATCCTTGGTTCGATTTTTATTTTCTGTTGTTCTTTTTTTTATGTTAATGCATGATAATAAATATAAAACAAAGGAAAATGAAAACTGAACCAAGGATAAAATTAAACTACAACATAGCCACGCGACGTAAAATTTTGTGCAACAACATTGATAGCATGACTGTTTATGTATACAAGGAGTATGTGAGGATGTATGACATTGTTTAAACAGTATTGCAGATGGACGACAAAGTTGTAGAAGCAGAAACTAATTCTACTTCAGAGTTTGTTGAACACGGTGTTGCACTGAACAAATAATGATCTTGGTTACTTTTGGGAGTTGACGCCAGGGTCCCATGCCCTCTGTATACTGTGATAAAGTCAATAACTTACTATTAAATGTATTAAATAAATATACATGTGTTCATTTTGCTCACATTATTTCAGGTTCAAACAACTGTCCATTTTCTGCTTGCGGTTTGAACTGTTCTGATGACATTGTAGCAGCTGCTACAGAGCCTTATGGTGAAGATGTCTGCTTATACCTATGGTAAGCTAGAACACTGCTCTTTAAGACAATAAAGGGACTACATGTACACATGTACATGGATTTTGCTGTTTGTTTGTCTAAACTGTGCATACAATTATTACTTACATATTAACATGTAAACTAGGCATGTACCGGTAATTGTCATGGAGGTGTCATGTGACACGATCAAAAACTTTAACTGTAAATTCTTAAAGTGCCACTGCGATCAAATTTTTGATTTTCATTTTTTTTACATCTTCGTGTACAATTAGACTTTCTTACTCATCTTGCCAAATTTCAATCCATTACGAACATCAGAAGTCATTTATTTTAACATTTATGTCCGAGAATTTATGGCCGCCATTAATCAACCTTGTTTCAAGGCTTGGTTGCGAATGGGATAAAGTGACATCAAATTCTCAAACATACCTCACAGGTTGAAATTATAATAACAATCAGCATAGAAAATTGCACGAAGAACAAGTCCAATGTTTTTGTTGCTTTTTGCGTGATTTTCAATACTTATTGTTATTTAATTTCAACCCATGAGGTATGTTTAAGCCTTTGACTTCACTTTATCCCATTTGCAACCAAGCCTTGGAACAAGGTTAATGAATGGCGGCCGTCAATTCTCAGACATAAATGTTAAAATAAAACGACTTCTGATGTTTGTAATGGATTGAAATTTGGCAAGATGAGTAAGCAAGTCTAATTGTACACGAATATGTAAAAAAATGAAAATCAAAAATTTGATCGCAGTGGCACTTTAAAATTATTTCAACTTCTTTAAAATAAAATTTCCATATTTACAAAATCGGGTTCTGTCATGACACAAGTTTTTTTGACTGATTTTTATCTCGTTAATGCGCTTGCGCATTAAGCGAGATTTCGAAGTCGAGTACTAAAAAGGGACAAAAGTTGTTAACAAAATTTTGTGGACTTTTGTCCGGGGGGGTTTCTTGTTCCTTCTTTATAGAAGCTATATTAGGGCATTGAGGATATGGTTGGTTAAAGCGGTTAGGATTTCAAAAAGGGCGTCACATACTGCCACTAAAATGTTTGGGGAGCACCCCCGGACCTATTGTTAATTTCCCTAGGGTATTGGGATGTCAGAACTTGTGATGAACTTGTCATATCTCACATTACGTTACCGCAAAGGTATTAGTCCTTCTTAAATTTCGATATCTCACGTTACCTATCAGTTTCAATCATTTGTCGTAAAGCCATTATAGCTACTTTAAAAGGGTAAAAATAGGTTGAATGCGTTTTCTTGGGAAACGTAGTTTGAGAATTTCACGGTGTATTTTACTAATGGAGAGGTTATAAGAAAGTTAAATGGGACAGGAAAGTTTGTGTGTTAATATGAGCGGTATGGCAGAGCAAAATAGCATGAACTTCGCGTTTTTTTCTATTGAGTTGTGGTTACACTCACCTTGGGTTTGGGGCCTTCCCAAGGGTTAATGGCTTGGGTTCGGTTTATCTCAGGTTTCATCTTACCCTTGGGGATGCGGTTATTTGAACTTTGCGTTTGTATGCAATAGTATGGGAAAGACGTCATAGTTTTATTGGTTTAGCTACCGTGCACAAGGAAATTTTTCGGATTGTCCGACTGAATTTGTTTTGCGGGAGGAAATTTTTGCGCGTCGGGACAGCTAAAATTTCTGCTGGGAGGAAATGTTTGCGGATTTCTGGTCAAGTATAAATAAAATCCAAGGCATCGGTATTAAACAATTTTACTTCCTGACTGGAGGTTTGTATAGTTCTCCTGGTTATATGGTTGCTGTTCTGGAACCAATATGAACATAAACAACGAGAAAACTAGTGAGTGAATTATTGTACGTTGTTGTAAAAATGTATCAGTATTATGATAACAGTCTCTGGTTCTTTTGAGGACGTGTGTGGAGTTGAATCGGGAATACAGATGACTGTTGTGCCGGTCGCCTCGGAGTTATGATAGCAATATATTCACTGTTGAAAAGTTCTTCTTAAGCCGATATACATCATTAAAACAAGTAATTTTTTTCTGCGTGAGTATATTTCTGCGGTGGAAAATTTAATACAAAATAAAGTAATACTGCATAATAATGCAACAACGGACAACCTTGCCTGTATCTCGGATCAGAAAAAGGTTTTGAAAAATACTGCAGTCAGGAATCCCGCATGTTTGATTACTTTAGTACAAATTTTATAATTTGAGAAATTGGGGCGCTAAGTTTCATGATGTCACTTTCCGGGAAACTTGATAAAGAGTGTACAGCTATCATGCTGGAGATTCAAATATTTCAAACCGGATAAAATGATGCTATACTTCTGACCCCGAGGGGGGGGGGGGGGTACTCCCTATAATGGGCTATACGGGGATGCTCCTCCTGAAAGGGGTACCTTTTTGAGGTAAGAGGTATATGAAAGGGTCGGGATTTCACGGGTTGAAGTATATGAAAGGGTAGGGATTTCACGAAGAATAGGAAAGGGAAGCGAAGCCACGCCGTTGAAGAATAAAAAAGGTAGGGTAAACTGCCATTTAAGTATTAAAAAAATGGCCTTTCAAAATATATCAAACAGACGCACGTAAAGGCTCTGAAAAGGGTACCATTTTCATTGAAAAGTATATGAAAGGGGTACCATTTTCAATGAAAGGTATATGAAAGGGGTACCTTTTCTGTCAAAATCGGTATATGAAAGGGTAAGGGTTTGGACCTCGGGGCGGAGCATCCCCGTACAAAACTTTGTTGAGTACCCCCCCCCCCCCCCCCCCGGGCTTCTGACAATGGAGATACTGCCTAGCTCCGAGAAACACATTACACTTACACGCGGAATAAACTCTGAGGAGCTATTAAAAAACAATTGAAAGATCCCACTATTCCAATATATGATTATCGCATAAGACTTGGATCTTAATAGAATATTTTACGAAATTTTGCTGCGGTCGTGACCCCGGGGGTCGTTAAGAAGACACTGTCAACACTATATTTTGAGGTTTAAAGCAGACCCATTTAATCTCTAATAGTTACTAAACACATGATACCGGAAATAGAAAACTCTCGACTTTCGAATAAAAAAAGACAGAACTACTATATATTCGCAAATAACCCATTCATGTATAACATTAACTTATGCAGCCATTTCTTTTTCAACTCTCCACAAAAGAAAAATCAATGTCCGCTTCACTTTCCAAAACATTTCACATCGATATCGATAACAACATACAACTGCGTGAAATATTTCCTTTTAACAAGCATTGACAACTAAGCGGAAAACAGATATTTCAGCCCACCCACATCTGACGTGCAAGTTATCAAAAGTTTCTTTGCTTTTGTTGATCCGATGTGAATGTTCTGCGAACCTTGTTATCTTTGTGGAATGTCCGGTTTCCGGAAGATTATAAAGAACAGGAAAGAGCGAATCTCAAAACTGTCTTAAAAACGAAATTAACGTTGGAAAAATATATATTTGCTTAATTCTTTCTTTGAGGAATAGAGGAATTCTAAGGATATGCACTTTTTTGTCTTGACTTCCTGACTGAATTTAAGTCTTAAAATAGCAATGAATATGCGTGAACGGACTCTGATCGATCAATGACAGACATTGTAGCGACCATAGGTCATGGATCAGTTCTTTTCTTCTTTAAAATCTCCGTAAAATTCTTAGATGTTTATATCTTATATATAAAGATCTACAAACGCGGATAAGCGTAAACATTTATCCGATGCGTTGTAGCACACATCAAAGATTTAAATTAGATGATCCCACAGGCAGACCAATCGTGATATCCAGTGCACAGTAAAGAAATATACTAGGTAATAATACGATTTGTCACGGAATTGATAAGCGATAGAAAAATCGAAAATATTACACACTTAAGTCTTCTCACCTTTACTTTGTTGTCTCTTGATGTATCCTGACCGGTTTAAATGCATTTTTACAACTTTTGTCACTCGCCCCACTATCCACTATAAAAGAAGGGAAGGCTGGAGACCTCTGAGCGAACCCTCGCCACGCGAAAGCCAGGTTAAATGTCTACCCGTGCGATTCGTGCTAGCTTCCAAATTCCCTTTCACGGGCTCTAAAAGGGCTCCGTTTTGGAGCGATTCTGGCCATCTTCGCTTCGCCATTGTCCGCGATCCAAACGGCTGTACCACGAAATTCGAATACTAAAGCTTAGCGACCAACATTCACCCGAGGGGAGGGTCGTTACTTTTGCCCTCGCGCAAATTGACACCGTCAGGGGAGCCGGCGGTGCGTGTAATTCGAACGGAAACCACACGCGTGACCTGTCACTTATTTGTCTTTATTTGATAAAGTGCAAGTTTTCATCAAGATCAAAAGAAAAGTCTCTTTTTAAAATAAAAATGCTCGAAGGAAAATTATTAAGCTTGTTAAAACCAATTTGCGCCAAAAAATAAAAAATCAAAGGTCACGGATATGTATGTGTATACCGGGAGTCTAGGGTGTACTCTAACTGCACGTCCGATCCAAGAGAGAGGAAGATAGGGGCCTTGGGAACGAGGTTGGTAGACGTTTCAATAACAAATTGATCATTAAAACAGACCGTTGGCCGTCGGGTGTTGATATGAACGATATGGTCAATAATGTTTAATTTTTATTGGTAAATTGCACAACCTTCTAAAGTCGCTGTCGTAATTTGTCGTATTTTTGAAGCGGAATCGAGCCGCTTCTCGCTGTTCAGAACGTCTCATGTCGGCAATTTTCGGGGCCACGTCGCTTGTCGTTTTTACCAAGGCTTCTTTAAGCCGAGATGTTTTGAAAACAGCTTCGGCTATAAAAGGAAACGAAATCTAATTACCAGCTCTATTCCTACAAGAGACACCATTCTGCCCGAAGGTACACAATTTTTTAGTTGACGGAAAAAGCGACAAGTAAAATATTTTCATTTGCCTTTTTTACAATAGTCTACCTTAGTGAAGTATTTAGATAAAACATTCCTTTTTTACTGAAGTCTTTTTACTGAACTTATTCATATGCACAAAGTTCTTGTTTTGTCTCATACATCCACATATACACTGCACATATAAATTGGCTGTTTAAAAACTGATTGCTAGTAAATCAATTTTAATCCCAAATGAAAATCGTTGCAATATGTTTTAGTTTTGTTTAAATATCAATAAATAAAGATATTAAATATTTTTTAACCTTCGTACATCTTTCCCAAATTTCGATCGATAAGAAAATCGCCATTGTAATGCCAAACAAGTCATTGCTACTAAAATACTGTGACTGATACAAAACATAGAAAAATTAACTAAGTAAGATAGATTGAATCTAAGTAGTTTTGCCACCCCCATCTCTCCTCATAATTTTCTCCCGTAGCAACCAAATTGGCCTCGGCTCATTCGCTAAATATAATCAAGTTGAAGTTTCCCCTCAACTGTAAAATGAAGACTATTTTGAATAAATACGGTAAATTAACATGAAAATTATTTACATTCATACTCGTGATTATTTTGTTGCTCATGACTTTTATTGATTTGGTGGCTCCTAAAAGAGCCCTTAAGTCCTCTATGACTGCAATGTCTAACTCTACGATTAGACCTACAGGTATTTTCAATCTTTCAACTTCAATAAACCATTTAGCAGCTTTACACATATTACCTATCACGTCTTTACTACATTTACCTATCAAAGGCACCCAACTTTTCCAATTCTTGTTGTTGTTGTTGTTGTTTTTTATTAACCTTACATTCTCTCGCATTAACGAGATGGCTTTAAGAGCCCTTTGATTTGTTGGTAAAATCAAGTAGAGTGTAGTGTAAGATTGTGGAGAAAACTTGGACACAAAATCACTTTTTACTAAATTTACACTTCAGTGGCTTATAAATTAATATATTCATGGTCAAGTATCACACCCAATCTTAAGTCTGCACTAGCTCAGTGTAAGTATTTTTATAGGGATACAAGGAAACTTAACACACAGATGCTTCTGCAGAATTACATGCAAGTATTTACAGACTCCCATAATGGTGAAATAACACAGGTAATATGATACAACTGAATGTACAGCGTATGTTCATATTGTCATTTACCGTGTACAAATGGTTACTAAATCCTCCCAAGGGTATCTGGGCGATTTTTTTATTTTTAGGGGAAGTATGGGGAAACTATTGTATTATGAACTTGGGCCTTGTTGTTCAATTTAAAGCCAACTCCGGAAGTTGAAGTTGTGTACATGTATTTGTTCAGAAGGTGGAGACACGGTGGTCTAGTGGTTAGCGCGTCGGACTTTTAACCTGAAGGTCGGTGGTTCGAAGCCTGGTCTCTGTCGTCGTGTTGTTTCCTAAGACAAGAAACTTTACTCCACACTGTCTCTCTCCACCCAGGTCTATAAACGGGTACCGGTGACAAAATGCTGGGGGTAACCCTGCGATGGACTAGCATCCCATCTAGTGGGGGAGTAGCAATATTCCTAGTCACTTCATGCTACAGAAACCGGGTTAAGCTCCGGCCGTGTGGGCCATCTGGCTCGTGTGCGACTTTACTTACTTTACTATGTGTTCAGAAGGTAATATTAAGCTATAGCCGATAAAAAAAAACTACTTAACAATACAAACCAGAAGTGTTCATTACTATAATCAACTTCCTGTCGCATATCATTGGCTAAATGATAGCCCAGATCACAAAGGAAAACAAAAACAAATAAATTTAATTAAAAAAAACAATTAAAAATAAAAATTTAATGTTAAATTGATCTTTCCTTTTTTATTATTATCTATCTACCTGATTTAGATCCAGTTCAGTCCTATACAGACTCATCAAATGGCTTCTGGTTCAATTGTAAGTGTATGCCTTATGATTAAAATACTGAATATGAATATATGAATATACAGTCGGACCTCTATTAAGCAGCCACCCTCGGGACTTTGAAAACTGGCCGCTTAATAGAGGTTGGCCGTTTAATAGAGGTACAGTATAAATTGGATAGAAATGGCAGTCAACGTAATTTTATTGCCTCTATATAGCAAAAGGCTTGTTGAAAAGTGAACATATGTGAAGATAAATGCAAAAATCATTGAAACAAAAAATTAAGTGCCATGTATTTGCGCATTTCAAGTCCGCGCAAGTTCTAGCTCTAACACAGAGAGCATGTAGTCGATAAGTACAGTATTTTTTGGTGTCGAGTAGGTACAGAAAAATATGCAAATCCATGTAACAAAACATCAAGTTTCTTAGGCCTTTTTTGCACCAATAGTCTGTAAAAATTTTAGCTCAAAATATTTCACGGACGATTTATTTAAAATAATCCGTCACTGCTGTTTGCCGTTGTGGAGCTCGGAGTTGTAACGAGAAGATCAAGTCATTTGCCTTTCCGATAGATAGGGCAAGGTCCTGGTAACCGTGAAACTGGGCAAGTGGAGATTAAATTGCAGTTTTTATTGTTATCAGTTATCACCTTCATATTATCTGTCACCATTTCGCTTGAAAAGATGATTTGCTGGCCGCTTAATAGAGGTAAAAATACAGTAAATACTAAACTTGCAACAGCAAAAAGGTGGCCGCGGCCGCTTAATAGAGGTGGCCGTTGAATAGAGGTATCGAATACAGCACTTTACTGACAAATAATTCGGGACTTTGGAAAGTGGCCGCTTAATGGAGGGTGGCCGCTTAATAGAGGTCCGACTGTATTCATATTCATGTATTTCACTATTATTGGGTATATCACAAACTCACAATTGAAGGGCTCCCTGCAAGAACGTTTTAAGTGCGTTTTTGGTAACTTTCACTAACATTGTATGTTTTAGGCCTTTAAAAGCACAGTTTTGTCAAATTAATGATTTATTATTGTTAAGGTACTTAAAACAGCTCCAAAATGGGGAAGAAAATCCACATCTTTGAGAAAATGTTTTGGGCCCCTATGAGACCCTATGGCCCCCAGGACACTCTATGTATCTTTTCAAAAATAAAAATTATTCTGTTCGAAGATAGAACATTTCTTGACCTGGTTTAAATCGTGACAGTCATATTTACATGATCCAGTCATAATTTTGGCAAGTGAGTCCCTTTTGAGGCCAAAAATCCAAGATTTCAGTGAAAATTTTCTAAAAACTAGAAAGCTAGATCTAGAAAAAGTGATCAGTGATGATTGTAAGAACTGCATTTTATGTAACTCTTAAGTATTTTAAATTGTAAGAACTGTATTTTATGTAAATTTTAATTATTTTAAATTTTAAATAATTAGTAATATATATTATAATTTAGGATAGTGTCCTTATTTAGTGGGAGACTGCTACACTTCTTGACACTGAAATAAAGTTGTTATTATTATTATTATTATTATTATTATTATTATTATCAAAACGCACTTAGGACGTTATTGCAGGGAGCCCTTCAATTGACTATCTATCCATGTGGCTTGGTAGCTCAGTGGTTAGAGCATTACACTGGTATCACATGGTCATGATTTTTTTAGGTTGCTTTTTCAACCGCTCAAGTTGGTAGCACACTGCGAGGATCAAGTTAATTTCCCTCATTACTCTTTAAATCTTTACACTCCCAAGAGTGCCGAAGAACAAAATTCAAGAGAAATCCCAAATTTCATTTTGTAAAATTAATATTGAAAAACTAATGGTGCCATGATAAAGTACTGAAGAGCAGAAGAGGTTTCATTTGAATTGTCACACCATAGGATTTTGTCAACAGACTCAAAAGTGAGACACTGCATGTTAAGCTTTGTAAGTGATTCATGACCACTCAAAATGCTAGGAAAGGTTGGTACCTTCAAGTATGGGAGGGGTGGTTGATCTTAAAATTAATACTCAATGTTAGAACAAACAGACCTAGGTTGAAAACAAATCAACCCAGGTTGAAACAAATTGACCTAAGATTAGGTTAGCGGTGGATCCAGGGGAGGGGTTGAGGGGGTGGCACAGTGGCAACCCCTCCTTTGAGCAGCATTTTTTTAAAATTTGTTTGTCTTTTCATGTCTCTCCCTTGTGGTTCATAAACATAATAGAATAAAATTGTTTTATATGTACTGGTAGTTGTTTCACTTCTACAAATTGACTGATTGTCAATGTACGTTTCGCCACTGCTGTGTAGGATGTAAACATGTGAAAAGGTTATAGATGTGACAAGCAACTATCATTGTTTCTGCTGCCCCTTTTAATCATGCATTATTAGTTTTGGTTTTCTGGTTGAGAATCAAGGTAAACTCCAGATTTTATACCTTGACTTTGCAAATGCTTTTTAAGTCTCCGTAATGCTGGAAATGGCGTTATAGAGGGAAAAATCTGAAAAATTTTCTGGAAGGGGCATGCCCCCAACTCCTGAGAAGCTTGTGTTTACGGCAGTTGCTGTCCATGCCCATTACGTGTAAAGTTATTAAGGCGTACAGTCCCACCTTTTCAGAAATTCATGGATACACCCTGTACAGGTTGCATTTTTGGGAATTGTCATAAAATCTTATTAACTACTCAGCTTGTGTTCACCCAGGAGAGGTAGCATTGTTGTGTTTTTGAAAGCCTTTAGTGTGCTGACATTGTTGCAAACTATTTTTAGGATGGCTTGATTTGTTTGTTTGATGTATCTAAAGGAAGTGAGGAGGACTGTCTGGACTCAGTACTCAATACAGGCTCATCTGTGGTATGATAACAGTAGACATCCTCAATGTTCGCAAAGGGTAACATTGAGGGAAACAAAACTCACTGTTTCCCGAGGGGCCAGTCATTAAGTCTTTTGTTATACCTCCCAACTCAAAAATAGTGCAAGTCGAAAGTTCAAGTTGTTGTTTCCCTAGGGAGTTAGTGAGTTTTGTTCACCTTAGGGAGTTAGACTTTTTTTGACCCATGGCATGTGACACATTCTTGTCCAATGAAAAATGGCATTTGAGTTGGGAGATAGAACAAATTGCCTTGTTATATAGCTGGAGTTTTTCTCAATACAGTTGTCCTAAGCGGGCAACATTTGCGAAAGTGGGCAACAATTTTGACGTCAGAGGGTAACATTGCACCGTTGCCAGCTAGCGCACATGATCAGACTGTGACAAAAGGTCGCATGATTATGATGGATCCAGTGCTCGGCGCGTTTTCAAACTGTCTTGTGTTGTGTTTTTTTTGTGTGTTGCTATAATTATAACAAATCACTTAATGACTGATCCCTTGGGAAACAGTGAATTTTGTTTCCCTCGAATGTCGATGTTTCCCTCAACTTCGTCTCGGGAAATATCGAGATTCTCGGGTAACAAAATTCACTGTTC